>CAVNYN010260497.1:0-11264 GCA_963692815.1 Nyctanthes arbor-tristis
GTGTGCTCTTCCGATCTAAGCTTAAAGGTGTGTATTATATAAAAATGATCTCCCACCACCCGGCTTACGTGGTGGGAGATCATTGGTCCTCCCACATGCAGGTGGTCCCATCCACATGTGGGTGGACCAATGATCTCTCCTATGTAAGCCGGGTGGCGAGATATAGGTGGTGGGAGATCATTACTCGTGTATTCTATGTTTGAATGAGGCATAGATTGGAAGGAATAAACAAAACGAATAGCAATCGAAGGAAATTGTCAGAAAATATTCAGCAAAGGGATTATTGTTTGCCTTAAATCATGCCTACATGTTTGCCTAAGAATGTGTCCTTTGAATCCGAACTGCAAGCTTTACTACATCGTTAGTTTCAAAAAGAAAAAAAAAACTTAGTTCTCAAAATCTTTCATCGTCATTAAAAAAATAATATCTAAAAATACACATTACAGTTGAATTTAAAGCGAAAAATACTACAGATCAATTGTCAAGTATTAACAGTGTAAAATTACCATCAAAACTTAAACAGACAATGACTAGTCAAATTTATTTTTTCTAACTAATAATAATAATCTATATATTAATAATAAGAGAAGTTTGTCTAGCATAATTTTTCCCGCTAATTTGTCTGGCTTCATAAAGATTATGATGATGTCACTAATGACGTCATTTGTGAAATTATATTTTTTTATTTTTTCCTAAAGTATCTTCTTCACCACATCTTTTTTATCTTTTCCTTTTTGAAATGTATACTGATCCACTATGTTTTCTAATTTCTTTTAGAAATATTATAATAAATATTTGAATTTTTTTTAAGCATGCATCAACAATTCTTGAATTAATTTTTTCAAAAAAAAATTCTCGAATTAACCTATTTTATATATTTTAAATATATGAAAAACTAAATTTGACGGACTATGGTTTGATTGATTTTGTTTGTTTGTTTTTTTCCTTGGGGAAAGTAAATAAAGTTATATAAATTGTACATTGTCATTCGTGGAAATTAATCAATCATACTTATATTATATTTTGTGAAAATTTAATAGAAAATTGATTGTTAATTCTATATTATCATTTTAATTAGGAATACAATGAGAATAAGACTTTCTTCCTTCAATAACACCCTCCAAAAAAAATCTAAGTTTAGCATTATAATAGGAAAATGATCAGGACGTCATCTTTTTTTTCTGCCTTAAATTTTTTTAATTTATGTTGTCATGCCCGTACAATGCATGTGGTGAAAAATTTAGTAATAACAATAAGAGAAATAGAAGGAAAATGGAGTCTGCCTTCCAAAAATAAAAAAATAAAAGAAAAAAACAGAAAAAGAAAATGGAGTTGAGCGGAGTTGAGTTGAGTTGAGTTGAGTTGAGTTGAGTGATGGGGCAATTGCCAATTGGATTCAACTATTAAACAAACGTGAAATGAGCGAGTTAATTACTCGAGGTGTCACTGTACTTTTAAAAATTATCTGAAATGTCATTGTACTTTAAAACTTACTCGGAATGACACTGTATTTTCAAAAAGTTATCTCAAATGCCATTTTACTTTAAAACTCACCTGATATACCACTGAACTTATGAAAGTGTTATCCTATTTGCCACCCCCGTTAAAAAATGTAACTGACTTGATGACATGGCTAATTGAATTTACCATGTGACATCTTGACTGTTATTTTTTAACTGGATGTTAACCGAGTGGCAAATGAGATAACATTTTCACGAGTTTAGTAGTATATGACGAAAGTTTTAATGTCATTGTACTTTATAACACTTGCCTCATTTGCCACTAAATTCGTGAAAATATTATCTCATTTGTCACTCTGTAAATACTCGGTTAAAAAAATAATGATAAAGATGTCACGTGGTAAATTTCATTAGTCACGTCATAAGTCCGTTACATTTTTAACGGGGCTGGCAAATGGAATAACACTTTCACAAGTTTAGTGGCATATTAGGTGAGTTTTAAAGTACAATGACGTTTGAAAAAACTCTTTGAAATTACAATGACATTTCGAGTAAGTTTTAAAGTAAAATGACATTTGAGATAACTTTTTAAAAGTATCGTGACATTTTAAGTAATTAACTCTGAAATAAGCAGAGCAAGTCCAGAAACACCTGAATCCACCTGCCCTCCCCACACTCTCCAATTAATTACCCAACTCTTGACTGTCAAACAACTTGATATTTCCCACTTTCCCCCGGTTTCCAATCCAAGGTTTTGCCCTACTCCTCATCCCAGCAAAATGTGCCCGTCGCTGCTACTTTATAGAGTCAACCTAACGGGTTTTCATGTTCAACACTAACTACACCAATAAAAAAAAATTTGCTTTTTATGTCTTACAAAAATAGATTTATATTCTGCATAAAATTTTAATCCATCCTACAGATATAGGCTTCTTTCTTTTTTAATGTATATAATAATTGAAATATTAATTTTCATATATGTTCATATTTAATGTGAATTACTATCAATAAAATATAAAATAACATATTAGTGAACGTGAAATAATTATTAAATTAAAGCGTATATTAAGAAGATATATTTAAATTTTGTTTTTTCAATATAATATTAACTGGACATTTCTATTTCTCTTCAAATAAAATAAAACATCTTCTCTATATCTCCCATCTACATCATCTCCAATCCACATCTCCCATTGGAGATGCTCAATGGTCAAGCGTATTTAAATTCTAAATGATTAAACTAAACTAGCCTTGTCTTCTTTCAATTTCACATTCTAATCCTGTAATCCAAAACTCAACTTTTTCCGTAACAGCGAGAAAGGCAACATTAAAAATTATAGTGGTTGTTTGAAGACCATTATTGAGCAAAATTTTGAGAAAATTATAATAATGAGTAGAAAAAATGTAGTCATGATCTCCCATTACCCGTGTGTCCAGCGAAATAATCTTGTCAGACGCACAACAAGAGATGATTTTCAAGAAAAAGGGGCAATATAGTGAATCTAATGTAAAAATAAAATAAAATAAAATAAAAGCCATTCGCTTATGGGTCATCCCACCGTGAAAGAGTTGTGTACTGTCTCTTGTTATCCCGCTAGATGTATAACGAAAGATTATTTTTATTCGCCCTAGGGGTGCATGCCGCTAATATATATGGTCCTCTTATTCTGAAGTGGGTAGACTGCAATAGCTTAATCAGTTATCTGATAGTGATTGGGAATGCAATTTCCATCCACTCGGTAGTGAACGAATGCCATCACATTAAATACACATTCACTATGAAAATGACCCATATCTTAACATTACACATGTAAACAGACTAGCATTCTTTATTCCCTTATAAACTTGCTAATAATTCTCTCATAAAACCATTAATTAATGGATTTGACGACTACCATATCTGAGAAATTTCCACCTTGTTCTTTTACAGAATCTTACGACAACTCAGGTTACTCTCAAATTTCACTTATTTGACATATTGTTTCACTTATAATCTGTGTATATGTGAATAACATAGTTTAATTAGTTTCTACATAGCTATGTTTAAATCAAATTTCGTTCGTGTGGATTTTTGCACGTATAAGTAAGGCCACATTTCATTCCTAAGTATGAAATTTGTTTGAAAATAAAGTATTTTTAGCAATTAAATTAATGACAATTGAATTCTACAAAAAATAATAATAAGTTTCATCACGTGCTTGAGTATTGAAACTTGAAGTTGAAAGTATAATTCACATTAAAAATATAAATAAATACAGTGTCTAGAAAACAAAAAGCCTACACTCAGAAAAAAAAAAAGGGTTTCCTTATTTTTGAATAAATTGTAATCACGTGACTAAAAAGTTAAAAACATTTTTCACAAAGAAAATGTCAATTATAATATGTAGGAACTTGGATGGAAAGGGCGATTTTCCATGAAAATATTGACAATATAGCTCCCTAATACGTAAGCTAAAGAATAACAAGGTGAATTCAACAAATCTTATTCATTTTGCAGAACTTATTTAGTTGACCTAATCGAAATTGTCTCAAATTGATCATTAGGATAAAGTTGAGCTAATGGATTGGATGATTGATCGATTTTGAATTCTCACTTGTATAAATAGCTCTATTACCTATCACATAGGATGGTGAACTCGTTTAACATGACAACCTTCGTTACTAACATACAATTGATACCACATGTGTAAATATTTTTTTGCTAATGGACAAGCATAATTATTGTCAACAATACTGAAACACACATGTAAACATTAGTCGAGAACCAAATAAACAATGGTAAATTGGAAAATGTCTTGAAACTTGGGTGTTTAACCATGAGGAATGATATTTCTCTAGACAACTAGTGGTACATGTAGCATTAAAAGTCACGTGAAAAATTGAAATAAAGGTTATAGGTCATTAAGTTTCGAGTACCCTTTCTATTATTTTTATACTTGGCCCCCGCACGTGTTATTAATCTATAAATTCTTACATTTTAATATTAATGTATGAATTCACATATCGATATTATGTGTCATATCTGCACAAGCACTGGTATTAAAAGTAGCACCTAAAGATTTTTTCAAACGTAAACTTGGAAACGAGAAGAGTTACCACATACCAGCCAGTGAGCCAAGATGCAAAAGGGCCCCAATCGTTTCCACAGAGCTTAGCGCTCCAAAAATAGAGCCCACCAGAGGTTGGGTAGGCGGAACAGATCTCGGCCATTGACAAGCCGACAGTGAGTGTTAGTAGGCCAACAATGGGCCATCCGTAAACCATCGTTACAGGCCCACCATAGGTGAGGCCCTGGTTGTATAATGTGGTTATGCCCGTAAGAATCGATATGATTGAAAAGGTCACTGAAAAGTTTGAGATGGCCCTGTCCAAATGTTCTCTAGTCAAATATCTTTCGACAATGGAGGGAGACGTGATGGTAGAGAAATAGAGGGAAACATGTGATATATAAAAAAATGTGTATTTCATGTGACATGTACAGTGGCTTGTATATATGCATGTTACTGTACACGTCACACAGGGCGAGAGATTTTATTGCAAAACGTTCGAAAAATTTTAGAAAGAGACTCTTCGTTCTCATTTCCTTTTAAGTTGGAGACTCCAGCCCCTGTTGGGTCGGGTCCTTTCGAAATAAAAAAGTTCCGCCTCATTGCCATACATATTATAACAACTTATCGGACAAGAAATTGTGAATTATCTAGCTTAAAAATGATTTAGCATCATATGTATGGTACTATATAGTGTCATCAAAGCATGTCATATGATTGTGATTTCTCAACAACCATGTTGCGTGTTCTAATGTACACTACATGACCATATGGCACTATATCATAAGGTGCTAGATCAGGACTAGTATCTATAGGTTATTTGATACTCTTTATTCTCTCAATTTATAAATTTATTTACCATTGGTTTGACATTTGATTTGACAACTGTTCAATTACAACTACATATTTAACGAAAAATTTTATTTTGCCCACGCATGCATGCGTCAATACGTGACACACATCTAGGCTACAAGTGTGAGATGCTTGTAATTTAAATGTTTGACACATGCACACAAGCATAATAACATGCATGCGTGTAGGTAAAATAAAATTATTGTACATTTAACATCTTTTTACATTTTCAATACACATTCTACATATCCCTTTATTATAAATTACTCAAATAAAGAGCATCAAACAAGCTCCTAGTTAACTTTTTTTTTAATTAATAGTCAATTGTTTTAGTTAAAATTACAAATAACTAAAAATAAAAATATTATACAACCATGTGACGTATCCTGATGCACACTACATGATCATATGTCACCATATCATATGATGCTAATATGACACTATATCATATTGTGTTAGATCGGGACTACTATCTAGTTAATTTTTTTTTTTGGATTAATATTCAATTATTTTAATTAAAATTTCAAATAACTAAAAATAAAAATATGTATAACTTTTATTTAACAGTGATTCATGGCTTATGGTTGGAGAATAATAAATATAACTTCAACAAGAAGAATATTAAACATCTGAAGAAAATAAGACAATATTTTTAAAAAGTTATGTTGCCCTCTCAAAAATTTCCCCAGTTGCCTCGAAACAATTATTGGCTGGCAGAGGAAAATAAAAAATATAAAAAATAAAAAAAAAAAGATGCTGGACCTATGAGAGTGAAACAGTTAGCAATCAGCACTGGCGAGAAAAATTCAGAAAAGACGCAGATATCAGATGAATTTATACGTACGAGAGGCTCCGGCTGAGTTCCTGCTTGTACCCCAGCTGATTCAGGCGAGAATCGTCGGAATCGCGTAATGGAAGATATGGAACCTCCACATCTGCCGACAGTATTGAATTCTCCATATTTCTTCCCCCAATTCTTAACTGCAAAGGCAATTATATACCTAAAATCCCAATGCCAAAACTTCAGTTCTCCATCGCCTGGGGATTTATAAGGAATGGGTCCTAGTTCCTATTATTGTGGTTTAGACGTTTAGTACTTGTTTCATTCTCTTTTTTTCAATTCACATTTCCTAGTACTGATATGATCACGACTCATTTATAGCCACAATTTTCAAACTTTCATTAAACCCCCACCACTTATTTCACTTCATTATAATTTCTCATTATAATTCAATATTAATAATAGAATCAGCCAACCACTTATATATACAACTGTAACTGCTGAGTGACTGAGATATTCGTTGAGCATGTGCTCAATTATTGAGGAATGGACAAACCATTTATTTGCTTAGCATTCATAAGCCTGAATTTCACCAAGATATTCGGCACCAAACACATGCTAGGCTCCGTGTATAGAGTCCGTCTGCTAATAGAAAATAACCACGTCACATAATTGGGTTCCATATACAGAGTCGAATCTAATTCAATATACGCACACCCAAACAGTTAATGTGGTATAATACTCATCGTTAGTGTTATTACGACACTAGAGATACGTATGAAGCCTATTATTCATAAGCCTTTTTAGAGGAGCCTAAAGTCCATGCAACAAATTCCCTACTTTGGAATGTTTCTTTCAAAACGAGTCAAGATGAGTTGGTTAAAGCATCTCCAATGCATGACGATATTCAGGATGATATAGGGGAGACGGATAGAAGAAGATGATTATTTTAATTGAAAAAAAAAAAAGCATGTTAGCATATGACGCCATAAGAGTATTATTACCCGCTCGTACTATAACATGATTGGTAAACACACAGACAAGTCTATCAATTTGTATTAACTAACAATAAAAATACCAAACCCATAAAACGAAACTTTTTGTTTGTTACTGTACAATAACTTATCTCCACATTGGATGAAAAGGAGAACCTAAAACGGCACTAGAAATATTTAACATGCAACGAAGTAGTGATGAACGATGATGAAAAGTACACAATACTATATATTTTTTTTCTACCGTTTACCAGACTCCATTGCATCATATATTGAGCTCAAATTCCGATTATCATCTCCAATGCTGTTTGCTGCTGTCCGTTGATTGACTCCTTGTACTGCTATGCCGACTGCATTTCCAGGTTGAGCGCTGGAACTGTTGACTTGCTCCAATGCTCGGAAATATGCATAAGGACCCCATCCTGCCATCAACGGTTAACCAAAAATGAAGTAAGGGCGCCTATCTAGGCGTTGGAAAGTATTCAAAGGTAAGAATCTCATATATCAGGGCTCAAGCGATTACTGTATAGATCATATAAGAGTACAGTAGGCAGAAATATGACTTTTCCGTCTAATTGTTTCAAAGGAATGACCCCAATTATAGCCTTATAAAACTCTAAAATATCAATGGCCATGAATTCCTTATGGTAAATAGTTCTTCTACTGTCGCTAACAAATGAAAACATTTAACCACTTGAAAGGCAAAATTTATTAAGACCAGGATGCCTGAATTTCCATTTAACTTACAGAAGACAGTTAATGAAGAAACAATGAGTAAATAGCAAATAACGATCCTACCTTCATCATGGTATGGAGGTGGGAAAAACTGCAGATAGCAAAACATAGCCACAACAAAACCTGAAAGTGTATTCGGATGTAAGTTTCAAGAAAAGAAAACTAAATTTATAACCACCAGGATAGTCAAGGAGAGATTACACACCTAGAAGACCACCAGCAAACACATCTTGCCAGTGATGCCAATAATCATCCACACGAGAAACACCAACGAGACAGGCAGCAAGGATGGGAAGGAAAACGATGCATAATTTTGCAACGTGGCCCCTGCGATCAAATGCTTTAATTTTTCCTGATAAGTACATGGACAGAAACCCGAGACCTGCAAATGACCCTACAAAGCAACACTCGGTCAGATGAATTGTTCAATAACATTGATGAAACATGAAGACAGAGGAAATGAGTTTGTCTTATATAAACATGAATTCACTTCAAAGAAAAAGTGTTGGATGAATCATACATTATGAGTTCCAGACATGCACAAAGAATATCGGAAGATTAGAGGTAGAATCATTATAATAGATGGCAAAGAGAATACACAAATATTTTGTCACTAGAATGTGCAATCTGAAGATTTTCTCTCCTTTTGTGCATCTGGAAAAATTGAAACGTCAAGCATAAAACAAGAAGTATTACTTACAGGAAGTATGGCCACTAGGGAAACTCTTGTGTCCTTCCTTTATATCACTCTTTTTCCCGTGACATATCACATTGCCCCAACGATCATATTCCTGATCATTCAATAAGAATGGCTCTTTCTTGTGCAATAGTTTTGAAAAAACTACAGTTTCATAGCATATAATCTTCTGATTCCAGAAGAATTTAAAACAATGGCAATTGAATAGCTAAAATTCAGACATAAAGACAACATACATCTTTCCCATCAGGAAAGCAACGCCAGAAAAAGTCAGGCCGAGGTCGACCCACTGCATCTTTTATTGCGTCTGTGAGGACTGCAGTTATGAGCACAGCAAATAAGAGTCCTGCATTTTGATTTTAAGCGTATCTGATAAGTTGTCCTTGGCTGCTAAAAAGCAGTGCTAGCAGGAAGACGGAAATGGAGATGATATTACCTAGTATAGCATGGTGCAGATCATAGACATCTCTTCTCCGATAGTAGAAAAGAAGGAAAATTGCAATCGGTAGCAAAATTGCATACAGCTGATTACAAGAAAATTGCATTATTATTCTCTTTGTTGCTATAAACAAGATATCCACAAAACATAGTGAATTCAGTTTATCCTTCGAGGCCTCTCACTATGTATATCAATCTCAGAAACGGCACAATAGTCACCAATTTTCATGTCTTCCTCTGCTTGCAGTTTAAGATAAATGCCAGAACACAAAGCTATTTGTCTTTTGAACTACAAATGATATGGAAATGTCGCAACATATGTCAATCCTCCTACTTACTTTAAATTCCAGATTCTTTCTTTTTTAAAGACTATTTCAAGTTTATATTGTAACATGTAAGAAGCTATCACAATCATAAATGCTAAAAAGATAAATTGGATTTCTGCAGACATTGGGATTCAGAGATACTCACCGGAACAGCCCACACAGGCACAGTGTTGTCTTTCATGGGATATTTAAGATCTTCCATCATGTCTTTTCCAACAAAACGGTAAAAAGGGTGAATCAAATAGAGAATTATCTCTATTACAACAAGCAGCAATAATATAAGCCAGTCATGCTTATGCTTCCTTGCAAGTTCTGCCCCATGAGACCTGATGGTGTGTCCACATCGAAGCTCACCTCCATCTTGTCTACCCTGTTTGGTAGAACATGTGGCATACCAATATTATTTGAGTTGCAATTCAAGTTAGTAATACAACTTCCCATGAACTTCGAATCATGCAACTCAGTAAGCCCATACTTTGAACCTTTTCATATTATTCCATGAAAGAAAGTGGAGGAAAGGGGAAAGCTAATTATTCCAACCCGTAGTGCATCAGAAATAAGGTATTTACATGAAATATTATTCCATCTGAAAATTTAATAGAAAAAGTCCGCTATAGGCTAACCAAAATCAATTTGAGCTTTAAAATCAAGATCGACTTAAAATATGAGACTACAATATGAATGATTCCATCCATCTTCATTAAATTTCCAATCTGATGCAGGTTTCATATTCTGTTTTGCTTGTAGGGATATAACTGAAATAGTAAAAACACCAAACTACCTAAATTAGAAGTGATCATCTGATGAATATCATGTTTCCATGTCCTAAAATTTTCGACATCAATTCTCTCACAAGCCCAGCCCTATTTACTCAGAAGTTTATACTTCAATTAATTGAGAGAGAAATCCACATAGGCTAATCCAATAACAAACATATCTGCTATTCAACTTTTTAAGATGAGACTCAATAGTACAAGCCACCAGATTTTATTCTTTTCCTAATAATAAAGCAACAACTTGAGATTTGGGTTCTTTAGCCAATGCATAACAGAAAGAAAGAAATAAAGGGGACTTGTTCTTGAAAACTGAACTAGCAAATAACCCGGCCAAGCAGATAAACTGAATCAAACTAACTCAATCTCTTTATGCATGAAATCATCTTAAAATTTTTCAAAATCCCAAAAACAAATAGTACATATTATAAATAAACCATGGATTTGTTCTTTCTGGACAAAATGGCATGCTTGATAGGATATATCCATTTCTCATATTATAAAAAACTAAAAAATGACCCCAAAAAAATTAATCTCAGAAAAACCAAAAAGAGAGACGAGAAACCAAAAAGAGAGAGACAAAACAAAAGGAAATATTAAAAAAAATACATACAAACCTGGAACATATTCCGAAAATTAGGAGTAGGACAGAAGGAGATCATATTCCTCCAACCCATTTTGTATATTTTAGCCACACTGACGCCCGGTTGGAGTGGAGGTACAAAAAGTAGGAACAATGGGGTCGTTTCCAAGGAGAATAATTTTAAGATCCGTTTGGCATTTCCAATTTTAGGCAGACTGAGTTCTTAGAAGTCTAATTTTTAAAGCTAATTGACACAAATATTTTTATTTTACCTTATTATGTAATATAACATTAACCTTATAAACTTAATAATTATAACAAATTAATTATAACATCAACTCTCACTTCTTTTTTTAACACAATCTAACCTTTTTATTTTAAAAAGACAATAATGCCTTTAAATTCTAAATAAACTATAAAATCAAGTCTCAATTTTTTTAAGCACAATCTAACCTTTTTATTTTAAAAAGACAATAATGCCTTTAAATTCTAAATTAAATAAAATAAGTATATATCAAACAAATAAATAAATAAAAATTTCTTTTTGAAATTCTATCAAATCCCAGATAATGATGGC
>CAVNYN010260511.1:0-24153 GCA_963692815.1 Nyctanthes arbor-tristis
CGATGTGGGATGCCTTCCAATTTTGATGTAGTGTAAAGGCAAATGGAATCCCACATCGAAAGCGAAATAAAATGAAGCCGGGATATGATGTGTATAAAAAAGTGTCAATTGACTCCTAAAATAATAATGTTTGAGACCTAATTAATAAATAATAATTAAGTAATTTTCATATAAATAATAATTTATTGAGACCTAATGATGTTATACAAAGTTTTTTTAAAAAAAAAATAAAAAAAACATGTTTCGGGGCGGGGGAACCAAAACCCGTCCCCGCCCCGTTAGCAATTCGGGGCACAACTTTGTGCCCCGTCCCCGCCCCGTTTCCAATCGGGGCGGGGTTCGGGGCGGGGTCGGGGCGGGGGAACCAAAACCCGTCCCCGCCCCGTTAGCAATTCGGGGCACAACTTTGTGCCCCGTCCCCGCCCCGTTTCCAATCGGGGCGGGGAATCCCCGCCCCGTTCGGGGCGGGTCTCCATCGGGTTCGAGTTTTCGGGTTAAATTTGCCATCCCTACTTCTCCCTAAAAAAGTCCCAACCAAACCCCCCACTCCCCAAATCGCCGGCGACGCCACTTCGAGCTGAAAGAAGGAGACCTTTTTCCTTGAATCGATATGACGACACAGTAGCAGTTTCGCGGGGAGCGACTATGACATCTAAGAGATTTCCAGGATGTTCCGGAAGGTAAATAGGGTTTCGTAGAGGCGGACGACGATGGAAGTTTGTTGGTGGTTCGGGTGATGGGTAATGGTCGGCGGCAGCAGGTATTGTGACCAAATTTGGGGCGCGTTGGTGGGGGATTTTGGGCTGGGTTACATTGAAAGTTTTCGTTGTTGGGAGCTATGGGTTGGCTTGGGTGTGGTGGGTCAAAAATATTCTACCGCCAGTGTCTGATGTGGCGATCCAGCTAGTGGCTCACCTAGAATGTCATTAAAAAAAAAAAAAATTCAAATCCTGCATAGAGGTGTTCCCCCCAACCCTTCTCCCTAAAGAAGTCCCGACAAAACCCCCACCCCAAGCCCAAAAATAAAATTCGCAAAACCCTCCCAAATCGCCGGTGATGCCACTTCGAGTCGAAAGAAGGGGACCTTTTTCCTTGAACTGATATTGGAAGGTAAATAGGGTTTCGTAAAGGCGGACAACAATGGAGGTTTGCGGCGGTTCGGGTGGTGGGTAATGGTCGGCGGCGGCAGGAATTGTGATCGAATTTGGGGCTCGTTGGTGGTGGATTTTGGGCAGGGTTTGATTGAAAGTTTTCATTGTCGGGAGCTTTGGGTTGGTTTGGGAGGGTTGGGTGTTGGGGGATGCGGAAGGGGGGGGGGGGGCTAAAGTCACATATGAATTTTTTGGAATTTTTTTTTTTTTTTTGAGTAATGCTATTTAGCATCATTGGTGGTTGACACCATATCAAGGTGACATTGAATTATAAGTCAAATCAAGTGGGTCCTTTATTCATGCATTTAATTTCACTTATCATTCAATGCCACATTAGTTGCCACTTAGACTGGTGTCAAACACCACTGGTGCTACATAGCATTATTCTTTTTTTTTTAATATTCCTCATAGCCCGCCAACTGGACCGCCACATCAGACTCTGGCAGGGTCAGGCAAAACGAACTGCAGTTTTTTGAAGGATTTGATCTTCACTGCTCCAACTCAACAATTTGTTCTTACTTCTTTTTTATTAACTCTTATGCATTAGTCTCTTTTGTCTACTTTGATAGTGTCTCGTTTTATAAAACAGCATACTCTGATTCTCATTCACTATAACAATATTTTTTGCTTCTTTAGCTTATGTGCCATTTTTTCTATGGTGAGGCTCCTTGTTATGGAGCCTGCTGTTGTAAAACAAAAGAGAACATTAGTGGTTTCAAGGAACCACTAGCGGTCACTTGTCTTTTTATATACTATGTGGGCTAAATAACAGGAGTTCACATTATTCGGTTTTTCTATGGAGCCAAAGTTGGCTCCATATCACGAAACCAAAACCATTGAAAACATGGCACATGTGTAAAACCACATGGGTTCCATATGTGATTTCACCCGTGTCATTTTTACATTAGAACTTGGGCTCTATAAAGAGAGCCCATGTTAGTTTCATAGAAAATGACTCACATTATTTCCATAAAAATTTAGCCTACAGTATTAGAAAGTTTCCCCCCAACGAGATGGAGAATTTTCTACAGAAATAATCTTAGGGCTTGCAGTTGTAAAAATATAAGAACCTACATGTGAACATGTGAATTTTTTACTTTTTATAGCTAAAATGTGGAGCTAACATTATTTCAATAGAAAGACATGATGGAGTTAGATGAATAAATTAGTATGGTGCTATCACGTAAAGATACATTAACATCTATCCACTATGAACAAATGATCATTGTCGTAGAGTCGACTGCGTCAATGTACTTCTCTACCATTTTGTTTTGGTCAGTGATCACTGCATTTGTACCCGATCAAAACCTTATTTGATTTGTAGAAAGTTAGAAACTGAATAAAAGAAAAACAAGCGCTTCAAATCTTAGGTCCCTTGTTTGTCTTTGGCCTGAGCCACCTTCATTTGGTGGTGTATACACTTACTTTTAAGTTAGTCTATGGAATTTAATTACCGGTAATTCAATTGATAAGAAAATATTTTCTTTCTAAGTAAATTACATGCTTGTAATCAAACGCACCCTAAATGTCTAATTAGATTTCTGTGTTAGAATTACCGTTTTTACTGCATTTGTCGCATAAATCATGTTGAATAAAATTTTTCTGACACTCAATATGATTATCATTATATGGCACTTGGGTACCCTTAACAACACCCGTATTTTGAGTGTTAAAAAAAGGTTTCTGTTGACACTGCGCAACTAAAAATTTATTCTCTACCATAGTCAACTTACATTTTTGAAAGTAGGTTGAACTTTCCATACTATTGAACATCAAAATTTAAACCCCGAATTGTTGCAGAAAACAAGAATTTTTATAGAAATATGTTATGTTCCCGGTAATTTCATTTCTTGCCAAGTTGTCACCTGGAAAATCTCATAAAAAATCCACAACACCGACGCTTCCTAGCTAAAGCACATGCCTGCCTCTGCCATTTTTCATTCTTCCTCTCAGTAAAATAATTTTGTAAAGAATTAATTCAAAAAACAAACTGCATTAATTGATCTCTGCCAATTTTCCCTAAATTTGTCACCTTCCCCTTCACTCCTCCATTATATATGCCTTTGGCTCTTCCTCCCAAACCCCATTCTCTCTCCCCCCTCAATTTCTCTATCTCTACACGTATATGTGTAACTGTTTTTTCCGTTGTTGGGAACTCTGTTCTGTGTAAGTTTATGAGGAATTTTTGCTGGTAAACTGAAACAGCATTGGTGTTTTGTTAATATATGTATGCATACAAGCATACACACATACATTCCCTGTTGAAGAACAGATCTGTATATTTCCCCAATTGAGTTTTTTCCCATCCCTGATAAGTAGAATTTTGCAATGGAGAAGAATTTGGGGCTCTGTTTTTCAATAGGTTCTATTTTTTTGCTAATTGGGATCCTTCCTTTTGCATTGGGTGGCCATGACTATAGGCAGGCTCTTAGCAAGAGCATTCTCTTCTTTGAAGCTCAGAGATCTGGCTACTTGCCCAGAAATCAAAGAGTTCAATGGAGAGGCCACTCCGGTCTCAATGATGGCAAAATTAGTGGGGTACGTCCATACTGTCGAATTATATCTATCACTACACGATCAATTCATATGAATGCTCGTATTAATCATTACTCCAATCCTGGTAGATGATTTTGGGTAATTACCTTTAGTAATTGTTGGAATTGGGCAGGTAGATCTTGTGGGAGGGTACTATGATGCAGGGGATAATGTGAAATTCGGGCTGCCAATGGCATTCACCATGACCATGATGTCTTGGAGCATAATGGAGTATGGGAAGCAAATGGCAACTAGTGGAGAACTTGGACATGCCCTTGCTGCTGTTAAGTGGGGCACTGACTATTTCATCAAAGCTCACCCTCAGCCTTATGTCCTCTATGGAGAGGTAAATTCTCCTCCTCTCTCCACATTCAGCAGCATGTAGATGGTGTATTAAACTGTATGCCATCCAACATTCTATAGAAAAATTCAATTTCATTTTCATTAATACGACTCTAATTTCAATTCTATTTTCAAAGATGTAATCTCGACCACAGTTTTTCCTTAGATTTAAATGTGATGGGTATGAGCTATTGTGTTTATGCAGCATGAACGTCTATATATATATATATATATATATGATTATTAGTGTAACTTCATTACTTCAAGTTGTAATACAATCTCCCGTAATTCATTCTTGAAGGCATTTGTTTATTTGGGAGTAGAATGTCAATGATTATTTATGTAAATGGTTTCAATTGCCTAGGTTGGGGACGGAAATACGGATCACTACTGCTGGCAAAGGCCGGAGGACATGACGACTTCTAGGGCTGCGTACAGAATAGATCCGAGCCACCCGGGATCCGATATTGCCGGCGAGACGGCCGCTGCCATGGCGGCAGCCTCCATCGTCTTCCGCCGCTATAATCCTTCCTACTCGGCGACGCTTCTCAAACATGCCTATCAGGTGTGTTGATTCATCCCTCCCTCAATTACATTACATGCCGGAAAGCCATTTAATTAAAGCAAATTGAACCTCGCCATGCGCATTTTAGCGAAGTGGTGAATTTTCGTAGGATAGTTATTAGGTAGTTATGCTATCGGCGTTGTGTGAGTACTCCTGTCGGTGATGCATCTATATAGCAGTCGGAACTGGGAAGTGGCAAAGGGGTGGTCACATTTCCAGAGGCGCATTTTTTTAACCACCTGGAAACTTCTTGTAAATAAGAAAAATATTGTATAAATATGTAATCAATTATTGTATTCTATTTATATTGGATTGATTAATAAATTTAAATAATAATAGTATTATATATCTTTTTTTTTTTTTATACACTAAAAGAGGATGGAAGGAAATTTAGAGAGGGATGAATATGATTCAAACCGGGTATCTTTCAAAATTTATTTGAGTATCTAATCATTATAATACAATTCGAACCAATATATATAAATATATATATGATAATTCAATTTTATTACTAGTATAATAATAAAATAATAATTAATTAATTAAACGCGGGTGGATATCATTTGGCGCATAATATGAATCCTAGTGGGGGCAGTTTTCGCATGTATAAAAGATATTTTTGAGAGCTCTGTGCAGGCAAATCCAAGCCGTCGATTAAATGGAAAATCTATTATCACATGAATGTCAGGACATATCACGGGCTGCATAATCTTCTAACTTGCCAATTTTGGAAAATCTATTATCACTAATAAGTCTTTTTGTTTCAGCTATTTGATTTTGCAAACAAATACAGGGGCAAATATGACAACAGCATCACAGTGGCACAGAAGTATTATCGATCTGTCAGTGGATACGCGGTATGTGATTTGGCTTCCAATATTTCCAAGCTTCTATTTCTGGTAACGGTTGGTTTTACAAGCACATCGAATACCCTTTTTCTACACTTTTTTGTTTTTTCTTTACGGTGATAGATCGGAAGTATTCTCGTTGATAGTTTCAATTTCTCAAAATATGAAAAGGTGTCTATGTCGATATATAGAAAAATTTTTGTAAAGAAAACATGAAACAACATATTATCATTTGTTTTGTAAGAAATTGAAAACACTTGGGGAATGAAAAATATATCAATTTTTGCAAGTATTACATTAAAAATACAAAACTGAAAATAAAAACGGAAAGATGTTGCCCCATATGGAGTAGTCATGACTTAATCATTGGGTGTACAGGATGAATTGTTATGGGCAGCTGCATGGTTGTACAAGGCAACAAACAACAGGTACTACTTGAATTACCTAGGGAAAAATGGCAATGCACTCGGTGGAACTGGGTGGGCCATGACTGAATTTGGTTGGGATGTTAAGTATGCTGGTGTCCAGACCCTTGTTGCCAAGGTAACTATCTCCCTCAAGTCTCAATTGTTTGCCATCCATCTAATGAATATATTTAGCATCCTTAAAACGATCCCCTTTGATGAGATTATCAACAAACTTTAACTTCTTTTTCTTGCTAATGCCATCTAAATTTTGACTAATCCTCCTACCAAACGCCTTATTATTGTTCAATCATTTATGACATAATACTTTATCTACATAATTCACTTCACGAACTATTAAATTGACATATGCTATATTCTTCCAGTTCCTGATGCAAGGTAAAGCTGGTCATAATACACCGATTTTCCAGAAGTACCAGGAGAAAGCCGAGTTTTTCATGTGTTCATGCCTTGGAAAGGGAACGCGTAACAGTCAGAAAACACCAGGAGGCCTCATTTTTAGACAGAGATGGAACAACATGCAATTTGTAACGAGTGCCTCATTCCTTCTCACAGTGTACTCTGATTACTTGTCCTCTGCAGGCAGGTCCCTGAAGTGTACTTATGGAAATGTGGCCCCATCTGAACTTTTGTCATTTGCTAAATCTCAGGTGAAAATTCCTTCAGGAAAACAGTGCATCTTCAATATGAATATATGCTCAACTGGCCTTTTAAAATAAACATCCTTTTTCGAAATCCTTCAGGTGGACTACATTCTTGGAGATAACCCAAGAGCCACAAGTTACATGGTGGGATATGGAAACAATTATCCTAGGCGAGTTCACCACAGAGCAGCTTCTATAGTCACCATCAAGAGAAACCCTTCTTTCATTAGTTGTAGACGTGGTTATGCAACATGGTATAGCCAGAAGGCAAGCGACCCCAATCTTCTCACTGGTGCACTTGTTGGGGGACCAGATGCTTATGACAATTTTGCTGATCAGAGAGATAACTATGAGCAAACTGAGCCTGCTACTTACAATAATGCTCCTCTTCTTGGTGTATTGGCACGACTTAGTGGTGGTCGTAGAGGATACAATACACGACGCTCTTCCGATCTGTTTGCTATTTTAGTTATGTCCAATTACTTTTGCCTGGAGCTAAGATCTTTTAACAAGGTTTGTCTTGGTCGACTTGTACTAAATATGCACTTTGTTGAAACAGTGGAGCTTCCCGCTCTTAAACCTGCTCAAATACCTGTAACAAGTATAACTTCAGGTATCTTTCTTCTTTACTTACTGGGCTGCACTGTACTAGACAATATTAAGAGTGAATGGTTAAAAAATTCTCTTGACTAATCTTGGTTACAGTATAACAAACATGCCTTAAAAGACGTCCCTCTTCTCTGAAAGAAATTCTCTGTGGGAGTTTGCCTTGTGGAATTATGTCCCTGACAGTTGAAACTGTTTTGCAGCTTCATCTGCCAATCCAATTGCCATTGTCCGGAAGGTGACAACTTCATGGATTGCCAAAGGAAAAACTTACTACAGATACTCGACAAAAGTGACTAACAAATCTTCAAAGACACTTACGAATATAAAGGTCTCAATTTCCAAGCTCTATGGTCCTCTTTGGGGTCTGACAAAATCCGGAGACTCCTATTTCTTTCCAGCTTGGGTGAACTCTTTAGCAGCAGGTAAAAGCATCGAGTTTGTGTATATCCACTCTAGCTCTCCTGCAGAAGTCTCAGTATCAAGCTATACTCTCGTCTAAAGAGGAGAGAAAGCTGCTTTACAAATAGCAATTCACTCGGGATCTATATCTAATCATAATGTAACAGTTGTGCAGCCATACAATACCTGGCCGCAAGGTCCTCTTCCCTTTGATTTACCATGTTTCAATTACTTGTTGATTTGTGCTCTTAGTAGAGATTTTGTGAGATTGTGGTTAATAACGTTGAGGATTGGATGAAGAAAGGAGTGAAGAGACGGTAAAACATGGGTGCTCATCCTTTTTCTTCGCCTCTTCGTTAATCATAGAGATAACATGAAAGAGTAAAAGAGAGAGATTTAGAAGTCTTGTGTTTTCTTGTACTTGAAAGCAGGTTTTATCTTTTTTTTTTTTTTTGGTTCTGCATTTCCCTTTCGTGTTTGGTGTTGTAAACTTTACAACATTACTTATTTGGAATATATGAATATATATAGTTTGTGCAAAGATTATCCTGCTGGGTTCTCTTTATTGCTTTGTAGATTTTGGTATGTAACAATTACGTTAAGCAGCAAGCAAAATTTTCTTTGTGTTACTCTTCTAGGTATGGATGTTATTTGGCTGGGCTTGCAATGTGTACAAATAAGAATCAAGGTAGAACGTAGGTGTGAACCATGTTCCATGTCACTAACACCGATTATGAAGAGACAGATAGGACATTTTGTCATCCCTACTTTTTTGTTAAACTGATCAATTATCTAAATTGCATAGATATAACACTTTAGAGCGCGTTTGCTTCAATGTACCACATGAGACTAAAATCAACTTCAACTCACGATGAATCGTACATTTTAATAGTGCCGGATTTTATAAGATCATCACAATGACAATCATGGATTGAGCTCTCCTTGGATCAAGGACTTGATAGTTGGAAACAGACTTGTTTGCCGGCTACCAAGTGCTAAAGCTAATCAAAACCATGACTTTTTCAGGATCTAAACATGTTCATACTTCAGAAGGTGCGTCTTGAAAAAAAAAAAGAAAAGAAAAAAAATTACAGTGTCAAGTCAAGACAGAAACACACAACGACATATTCCACAAGGACGGCAAATTCAATCATTATCTGGATGCACGAATCTAAATATCAAAGAAACAATGAATGTGAAGTTATCATTCAGTAATTCTCATATATACAAACCAAATATGTAGTTTGAGAGGGTAGGGTAAGAAATAATGCTATAGAAGAATGCCTCTATCAGCAGTTGTTGAAGCAGAGTCACCGCATTGCCTGGAAGAAAATACCTTCAAACAATCTGCTTATTTCGCACTTTTGTACATATTGTCAATGACACTCTGCAGGATGATGAAAATGTACAGAATGATGAACAGTTCAATGCAGTATTTCAAAGCGAGTATCCAGAATTAGCAGTATATTTGATGAAGCTGGCTAGTTAAATAAATATAACTGAAGACTGGTATATATGCCGGGGAATCTCTCCCAGAAACAATCTAAAATATGAATATTAGGCGAATACTCCCCACCCCACCCTGGCTCCCACCCCGGGGGGGGTGCTGATCTTATCCATAACGAGTCAAGAGAATAAAAAATCACCCAGACAGACAAAGCTCACTGAATATAGTTTTCCAAGGAAAAAGCTAAACCTTCTAGCAACGGGTGAAAAATAAAATTGCAAAGCGACCAAAAATAATCTCCACATGTAGAGCTTAATGTTAGAAAAATTCAAACTTTAACCATCTTATGACCTACTTAGACACATCAAAGACAATCTACCTGGTAGTACTTGAGCAACTGGGGTCTCTTCTTCTTATACGTTGGGGTAAGAAGGTCCCGTTCCATGTCAAATGGCATGAGATCGAGGTGTACAGCTTTAATGAATTCAAAACCTTTCAACTGCGAAGAACAAGCAAGTAGGTTTATGAAAGTATTGGAGAATAGTTGGGAATTTTTCCGTGTGCTTTTAGCAACCACAAAAAACAGATTCACGGACAATCAGTAAAGAGGTGTCTATATGATTAGTAAAGTAAGCTGAAAACAAGCATAGGTAACAGATGATAATAATTCAAACAATCAAACCTTCTTCCCTTTTGCAGTGTTTGTAAGCTGTTCAAGTATGTATTCTCTCACTTGGGGATTTTCGCAGAGGGCATTATAGTCCCCTGAGATACCATTCTCTGCAGCCCACTGTTCGATTCTTTCCTTCTTTGGGTTAACAACAGCAACCAGAAAAGACTCAAAGCTGTTACCATATACCCATATCTACAATTGGATAAAATATGAGATTGGATATCATATGCAATCAGCACCAACGTGAGAAACATAATGTCAATAAAATAGTATCTAACCAAACTCCCCAAACCAATATTAGGGGCTTGTTAAATCTAGATCAAATGCATTCACTTTATAAATCAATATAACCCCCGAACCATCTTTTTCTATCAATTTTTTTTTTCTTTTCTATTTATGTTATTAGATCAATTTGACAAGAACATGAAACTAGCAACCACATAAGATCATATACTGTAAAGTGTAAAAGTGTGAAGAGGGCATATCCTTTCATTGTTGGACGAAGTAAGGATCTGTTACAACTTACAACAGTTGAAATACATACCGAGTCAATATCAGGAACTAGACCATAAATATTTTCCAAGTTCTCTACTGCAACATATTCTCCCTGTGAAAGCTTGAAAATATTCTTCTTCCGGTCAATAATTTTCAAGCTCCCATTTGGTTGCCACTCTCCAATGTCCCCTGACACAATAGATTTTTCCCATTATTAATGAGCAAGATACAAACTGATGGACCTCAAGATAATTCAAGAATGAGTAACACGACAGAATACCTGAATGAAACCAGCCATCAATTAAGACTTCTTTAGTAAGGTCTTCTCGCTTGACGTATCCTGAAAATAAAGTATCCCCTCGAATGCATACTTCGCCACGTGGTTTACTTGAAAGGGCATCATATCCCATTTCAGGAACAGATTCTAGGCAGACATCCACATTGGGCATTGGTGGCCCCACCGTACCAAGCATGTCATGCTCGCCTGGTATTGATACAAATGTACCAGCACAGGTTTCTGTCAAACCTACATCATGATAGAGAAAACAAGTTGGATACCTTTCCAGAAGGAAGAAAATAGCTATTACTTATGACTGTTAATGGGATTTTCCCAGTTCAGGAAAACACGAGTTAAACCATTCTGCAGTGTGCTATAGGTTCCAACTCAAGAATGATAAGAAAGGAGCATCATCCAATTGTACATGATATACTGGAAATGTGTCTTGCCAACACTCATTTGATGATGTGACTAAAACCACCATCATCAACATTTCCACCTGATATTGGTTTTCTGTTCTCTTCAACAAGGGAAACAAACACACACACACACAAACACAAACAATTGCATACTATTTGGAGAAAGCAAGTTTAATAGAAGTTTTAAATCCAACTTTACAAGATGAAATATTACTAATGGATGAATTTTTAGCTGCATTTTACATAAAAACCCATTGGCCATATTCTGCATGGAGAAGTAGGAAGTCAGTTAGCAGTCAAAAGTATTGACCGAAGAAAAAAAACATTTCACGTGGAAAAACTAAGACACATAGATGTCGTATAAGTAAAGAAAACTAAAATCCAACGTTCGTAAATAGTTTCATAAGATTCTACCATATCCTTGAAGAACATACGAGCACGACACTACTCGTAGAAACTCTTCAACATGAGAAGCAAGCGGTGCTGCTCCAGATAAAATAAGTCGTACTTTGCCCCCCAATCCTTCTTTTATCTAAAGACCAAAGAGTACAAAAGAACTGTTACAACGCAGTGGAACAAGAAAAATGTAAAAGAATATCCGGATATCAAGTATGTATTAACTACCTTACTGAAAGCAATTTTGTCAGAGAGAGGAGATGCCTCTGTATGCTTAAGCCCCTTCCTCATATTACGTAGTTTCCTACAAATTTTTACATGCAAGCGTCATAATAATATAGGTCATCATTAACAACAGAACTGAAATTCTAGCAACCTAAATGCTTATAATAATCATATGTTTGAGTTCCAGAAAATTATGAATCATAAAAAGGGAACTAACAGGTTAAATTAAAGATAAAAAATAAAACCAAACTGCTTCTTTGATATTTTTATTTTTGACTCGATGAAGGACAGGGAGCCAAGAATAGAAAGTGGAATCCACAATAATAGAATTTAGGTTTAGATTACAATATTTCTATATATTCCTATTCTTTTATCAAGAAAAAAGAAAGTCGTAAGTCGCCTTACAAAGAGTAGGCAAAATTAAACACAGTGTGTTTAATGAAACCCCCCGAAGAAATCTTTTGCTGCAAACCTGAAATATGAACAGAACTCAGTGATGAAAAAATAATGTGGCAAAATTTAAAGTTGCATCAGTTTATATGATAGAGTTCTTCTTCCATATAGCAAATAAACTCTCTCAAGAATTTGTAATCCAACTTCTATAGAGTTCACTAATAAAAGTGCATAAAGTTGGCTTCTCCTTGTAGAAGTGCTTATGGAACAAGCTGTCTTAGTCCGGTTTCCTGTGAAAGCCATTCTAAGTGATGCACTCTCGAAAAATTATCCATAACAGGTAAAAAAGCAACTTAGAGGTCTCAAAAGCGACTTTTGACTTTTCAACCACCATCACTGATGAGCTCTTAGAACTCATTCAATTCCAAATGAAAATTATACCACTAGGATTTTTTTATTTTTTTTGAGGGAGAAAGATGAAGAGAATTTAAGTAGATAACAATCACGCATATATTACGGACCACAGAAACAGACCTGAATAAATTCTATCCAACACCCGAGGAACTGCACAGAAAATAGAAGGTTTTAGAGCTCCAATATCTTCAACCAATAGCTTGACATCCTGAATATGTGGCAATTAGCAGAACTTAATAACAATGTTGTATAAGCTCTAATAAGATTAAAAATAAATGAAACCTTCTTACCCCACGCCAAAATCCTATTGCGGCCCCACAGTGGATGAAACACTCTTCAATAACACGATCAAATATGTGTGCTAAAGGAAGATATGATAGGTAAACGTCACTTTCAATTAGCTGCAAAAATATGAAGTTGGAAACTAGTACTTTAGTTATATTGAGACATTCCATATATATATATATATATATTTTTTTTTTTTCCAATTTTTGATTAGGCATTTGGAGGTTAGACATTGGATATCTGATTCTACTCGTGTATTCCACAAACTCAAGAGAAATAAACAGATGTGTAATCACCGCTTCTTTCACACTCGCTAGCAAACATTTAACGCCAGCAATTAAAGTAATTATGCTATTGTTCGATATCATGACGCCCTTGGGGTCCCCAGTTGTTCCACTGGTATACATGATTGTACAGATGTCAGTTTTCTTTTTCACTGGAAGGTCAAAGTGCTTATTTTCTCCCTGCAGGGTACCAAAGGCGCCAGATTAGAAGCAAGTAATCACAACATCAGAAGGAAAAGCTTGTTGATTCTTTCTTATTGACTGACACAATTATCCTATTGCTAATTAAACAATTCAGCCATAGTATTGAATGAGATAATGCAAATATTTATGATCAACCTAAATTCATCCACTTTTCTGCTTTTAGCTAATAAAATAGATGTTGTGTCCATTTAGGCTTTCTGAAAGCTTGAAGAATAGCATTCACTTTATCAAAGACCATCACTACCTCATTTTTCTGAAATCAACTGTATATCCAATTTACAACTCAGTCACCAAGATTATACATTCGTCTCAATATGATATTTTCAATTTAGCCCAGCATTAAACATATTCCACCCAGAAAGTGAAGTAGCAGTAGCAGGCTACAAGCTAAGAACTCACCAATAACAAAAATTCATCCCAAGAATAAGTAATCACACCAAACTTTTCCACTTCTTCTCTCTGTTGAGAAGTAACTTTACCAAAGCTCACAATTGCTGACACAAGGAACAAAAAAAGATGCATAAATAACAACTTCCACGATATCCACAACAGTATTGAAAAAGATGGAACTCACTTTTTAAGTACTTCGTTGCATTTGGGAAAGTCTTCAACAGCTGCAAGGCCAAGAGTATTGTTAGCTAAAGTGCGTACTTCATGATCTGTTCACACGAATTGAACATACAATATTATACTGCTATAAAGTTCATTGAGATTGTTTCAGTTATTCAACGCCAAAGAAGTAAGAGCCCGTATGTCATTCGTAGTGAACAAATATTTCTTTAATGAAAATAGCATTTGACAAATGAATAATCTTCCGGAAGAGTTTCAGAACAATCATATAAGAGATTAAATACTTTAACATTAAAGAACTGTACCTCTGGAATTTTCTTCTCTTCAACAAAAGCAATTGTAACTTCAGCATGGCAAATAATGAACTCAACCGCATCAGCACCTAAATCATGAAAGCACCTTATAACCTAATAAACACTAATGATGGTCCAAAGGCACGAAATAGGTGATAAAAGCCTGTAAGCCTTTCAATTTTTAATCTGACAGTTGACAGAGGCACTCATTGCATCACAGTAAGTAAGAGCTGAATGCCATAAGAGAGAGGTATATACCTAATGTATCATATAAAGGAACGCAGTAGAGACCATGAGCATTACATGCCTGCATTTATTTGTAGGAGTAAAAAAAAGTGCACGAAGGGTAATTATTCATTAGTAATATTTGAAAAGAGGAGGAGAAGACTTCACGGAAGACAAAAGGGAGGAAAAAAAGAACGCAATAATGTCAAAGACATCTTGAAGACTTGAACCATTTCTTCCTGTTAGAAATACTGCAACTCAGAGTATACTCCCTTTTCAGGATCCTTGTATAGTGGATATGTAACCAACAACTTACAGCTCACGGAAGCAATCAGAAAAGGGGAAAAAATTCAAATGCAGCTGTATGGGCCACAAGAGTGATGGGAATATTTTCCAGTCCTTGTTTCCATATTGTCCATTATGTAATAGAGGGATGGACAGATTAAGAAAATGATACCTCCATGCTGATAAGCCATTCAGAAGAATTAGAACCATAAATTCCACATCGTCCACCCTAAAAACCATTCATGAAAAGTGAGACACAGAACGCCCAAGATAATATAAACAAACAAATACACAACAGCAGGAATAAGTAACTAAGAAACACTTAGAAAATAGAATATAATTATATAACAAGAACTATATCTGAGAATATCTAGACAAGGCAACTGAGTCTCAGCAGTTTACTGCACAAGAATTTGGTTAGGCCTTTTAGGGAGAGTAAACATTCAAGTTGTGGGTTCAGTAGGGAGAACTAACTTGATATTACTTGCTAGACAGACAAAAATTTCAGCTGCACTACAATGGGGATATTTTTCCTTAAAAGTAACCACAGAAATAATGTCCCAAGGCACCGTGAATCGTGACTTACCTCCTCAATGCCACAGCTGCGAATGGAATTTCCAACTTTCACCACCATGTCATATACTTCCTTGTATGTCATCCATACATACTTACCAGGCTTTGAATGCAAGAATCAAATAACAGAGTTAAGTAAAAGTTGGCAAACAAAATAACAAAAGGGAAATCAGAAGAGGAAGTTCAGACATGCAGGTGCAGCAGGCATGGCACTTATTTTGTTAGTTTATACCTCTCCATCAATGATCTCGCGACGACCCAGCATCCGATTATTGGGATATTTTTCCACGGACAAGCTGTTGACATTAAGGAACAGGTCAATTCAAAGGTTCACTAGCATAAGATGTTGAAAATAAACAGTATGATTCAACGATTCATGAGAATAAGAGATATTCAAGAAAAGCATCTGATAAACTTGAATAAGAGCAAGTTAGTTAAGTATTGGACATAATGGTGGCCAATACACAGAGAGATTTCTTTTTTAATATTTCATTTTGTTAACAAAATATACTTTATAATTAGAAAGCCTGCTTAATGAGTTAGATAGTTACTGAAAACAAGACATTTTTTTATTAGATGAAGAACTTAAAAAGAGTGTAACTAACAAGTATGCACAACAACACCATGCACTATCAAATGCATAAAACAAAGTAATCTGTGTTTGTAAACCCAATGTCCCTTTTGCCAACAAGAATATCTACACTTTCATGCTAAAACTTTCCATAATCTTACAATTTACCCGTCAACGGCAATTCATTCAATTTCCAGAACTTTATCAGTTAAAAACAGTGAATAAAATCAATGTATACTGAATGTGAGCACAAACAAAAAGGCAAATGCAAGCACATATTGCATAATGTACTGATCTGACATCTCTTCAGTTAAAATCAATTCCGATTTCAATGATTTTTGAAAAAAAAAAAACACACACACACACACACACACAAAGCATGTCGAAATTCACTAGAACTGAAATTAAAATTGCATAACGCAACTGGCAAAAATAACGAATTCAAGGCATGCACGTATAGTGCACGATTGCACCCCCACATATAAAATTCAAAGTTATTTGACTGACGGCCGTTAACGTAAATCATACCGGAAGACATCCCAGCAGCTATCAAGGCCAGGAATCGGCTCCGGGAATCCATCCTTGGCAGAAACACTGCGATAAACAGGTCCCGTGGACGGCTTCCCATCCTTGGCTGGCTTAGCCGGCTCAACTTCTACGATAAACCTCTTATCCACCATTTCTTATCCCTCCCTATATCAGATTATTACGTGTTTATACTATATAAATGTGCACGTAATGCAATCCCGATTATATGGGAATTTCTCGCTAACAAGAAATCACAAAATGGCTGCTTTCCATAAGAGTTGTTGTAGCCTTATAGATGGCTAAAATGCCCTAAGTCGCAATCGAAATTAATTAGAAAGAGAAACTAAGCAGGGGGGAAAAAGTTAAGTGGCCAATGTGTTTGATTATGCAGTTAGCCAGCTATATATGCATAATACAACAGATGTAAGTCCTGTGTCCATGAAGTTCGTATAGTAGAGTAGTGCACTATGTATTGTAGAGTTACGTAAAGAAATTTATAGAAGGGCGTGTTTGGCTGAAGCCAAACCTGGGTCGAAATCGTACTATTTTCTTTTCTGGCAGGAGAAAATTTCTTGATAGTCATATATATTCACGGTATCATTATAGTGCCAACGGTGGTACGATTTAATCGTACTATTTTCTTTTCTGGCAGGAGAAAATTTCTTGATAGTCATATATATTCATGCTATCATTATAGTGCCAACGGTGGGTACTTTTCACGTAGACGCAGGCCTAATGATGGGTACCTTTCATAGTATCAATCGTTGACATAGACACCGCCCTAAGATTTAAACTTTTGTTGATTATTTTTAAAATTGGTGATAGTTGTTAGCGTTATAAAATATCAACTGCTGGGGCTAGATCATTTCTGGTCATATTCATATCTTTAACATTTACATTTTTTTTCATAAATTGATCTCAACTTTTTATTAATTAGAACAAAAACATCCCAATTATTTTTGGTCATATTCATATCCTTAATATTTACCTTTTTTTTTCATAATTTGATCTCAACTTTTTATTAATTAGAACAAAATATCGTGACTGTTTTTATTGAAAGATTATGCTAGCGCACACTAAATTAATAAGAAATTACGGAGTGATACTTTCATGTTTCTAAATTTTCACTTCATAATGACACCAAACATTTAATACTTGAACATTTTCAGTATAAAGTCTTTGTTATTGACATTTTTTAATATAAAAATCATAAGTTGTAAGATATACTAATTAATAAAGTTGATCACGGAATACCCAGGTTAACATGATGGTGAGCGAACTAATTGGGCCTGATGGTTGTTGGAATCATGAACTTATTCCAGGGTTATTCTCGGATAAGGACACGGAGGATATTTTAAACACTCCACTAAGCACATCATCAAGACCCGATCAATGTGTTTGGCATTACAGTAAGAACGAAACTTATTTGGTGAAATCTGGATATAGGGTGGCAAGAGAGATTGATGGAAGAGATGCTAACTTACATGAAGCTGGCGCCTGGGATCGTATTTGGAAGTTGAAGCTTCCTCGAAAGATACAAACTTTCATGTAGAGAGTATGCCGGGATTGTCTTCCAACGAGGGAAAATCTGAGCAAGAGGGGAATTTCTACTCCTACAACTTGTGTTTTGTGTGATAGGGGACGAAAACAAATGGTCACATTTTTCTCTCTTGTCCATTTGCGAGAGCATGCTGGCAAGAAATAAATCTAGAAAGCTTAATGGGGCAACACAGTAGCATGAGGGAGTGGTTTTTTGACAAGCGGATGTCCATGATGTATGTCGGGCAAGTGCTGTCCTATGGAGCATATGGAGAGAAAGAAATGCCAAACTATGGACTAGTCACTGCCAAGGACCAAGACAAACTTCTCACGCTGGGCTGATGTGTTTATATAATTGGATGGAAGCTAGAGGCAGTCTCATGTCAATGTCGAGAGTGGAATCAAGGACGAGCTGTTGGAACAAGCCTCCCGCTGGTTACGTTAAATGTAATGTGGATGCGGCTTGGGGTGGAGGAAGCATAAGGGCGGGTGTTGGTCTCATTATCCGCAATGATAGGGGAGATTTTGTTGAGTGCAAAATGGAGCCGTTGACCGGGGCGTTCTCAGCTAAGGAGGCTGAAATTCTGGGGTTGAGGAAGGCCATCCAATGGCACACTAACTTGGGATACCATACGGCCATTTTTGAATTGGACGCAAAGGGAGTAATGTCAGCTATCAACTCAGATGAAGAAGATGAATCCAAATTTGGCATGTTGGTGCAAGATTGTAAGATGCTACTCCAGCAAAGGGTCCACGATGAGGTTCAATTTGTTAGTCGGCAAGCCAACAAGGTAGCTCATGCTTTAACAAGAAAAGTTGTCAATAGTGCATCTTCTTGCTTGTTTAGAGAGATTCCGAATTAGCTAAATAGAATTATCATGGACGATGTAAACAATATGACAAGTTTGAATGAGAATTGAGTTTCCTTTTTCAAAAAAAAAAATTAAAATTAAAAAAAAAAAACAAAAAGGGTAATTTACAACTACCGTCCCTAATCTTTTGACTTTTAACAGATTACGTCTCTAACCTTTAATTCTACTGATCCTTTCTTTTTTTTTTAAATTTATTTTTATTTTTTAAATTAAAATATTCATTTTTTGTATATTACCAGGATTGCCCTTGGCCAACTAGTTGACTAATGCCTACAATGGACGGTTTCTGTCTATAGGGACCTGGGGGAGGATTTTGGGAAAAGTTGGGGACCCTTAGGAGTAGAATTAAAGGTTAGGGACGTAATCTATTAAAAATCAAAAGGTGGGGGACGGTAGCTGTAAATTACCCAAACAAAAATAAAAATAAAGTTGATCATGTAACTTATTGTTAAAGGCTTAAAATATATATAAATGTAAAAATGATAAAGACCATTCAATTCAATAGAAACATGGTATGGTTATGAGAAATTTTTGTAATAAATAATTACCTTTTCAGCCTGTCACTAAACATTTTATGTCCCTCCAAGCTAGCTGTTAAATAATAGTAATAAATGACGAGTCCTTAGATAAACAAGAGGAAATAATCTAGAGATCACCTCTAACTGGAATGAGATAGCCTAAATTGACCAAATCACATGGGTGGTCTCCTAATCATTTTCAAACAAACAAGTATTTATGTTTTCCAATAATCAACAAGGATTATGCTAAGAAATAAATTTCAGATATAGCTAAAAAACCAATTTTGTTTATTTTTCAAAATATGGAACCCCAAACGTTACTCTGTCTGAGACATTGAGTAATGAAATCACCAAAACGGACATCAATCACTTCTCTAAAACAAAAACACTAGTGGCATTATATATTTGCACGATAAAATTAACCTTTCCCTATAACCAACTCTTTGACTAAAAACCTCAGCTGCTGTAACGTTCACCTCGGTCTTGATACAAATGGTAATGAAAATGAATATCCCATCTTGCAATCTTTTATCTTGTTCTTCGATAATAAGTAGTTGTGTTACTGTGTCCAGCAGGCAAAAGAATAGACTTACGATGACAAATTTGGAAAAATATACAAGATACAACTGAACAAGAATCATCTGTCATTTAGCAAGAAAGTAAACGACCTCGTAGATGACAGAAACACAAGAGTCAAGAACTACATATCTCAGCAAGTATTATTCCTACAGCCGAAGATAATGGAGTCAGCTTCAAAGTTAATGAATATGATGCAAGGCTATTGATAATTACAGAAGCTATCAAGTTAGCATAATGCTTGCTTCCTATGCAATAGATGGGAGAAAACAAAGTTGACACTCTTGGTTCGTTGCCTCAAGGCATACACACAACTTGCTTCTAAACTTTCTCAACAAAAAAAATTTCTAGTTGCCTATGAATCAAAACTCCCATAACCATAGGACTTGTAACCTGTATAATATATGTTGTTCGAAAAATAAAAACTGCATTTTTTGTCTCTTGGCACAATAGAGAAGAGCAGTACATCATCACCTTTTCTTTCCCTTCTTCCTTCCTTTGACTTCTTTTTCCAAGCTTTTAATCCTTTGACTAAGAACAGCCGAAGAAGGGATTCTAGAATTTGCAGGTTTAGATACTTCCCCAGGGGATGGCATAGACTGCTGCTGTTGGGCTGCGGAATATTTTTTGAGTGCTTCAAAAAATGAGAAGCCTGGTTTTTGATCGGTCGAAGAAGTCGGCGTTACAGGTATTATAGGTACACCCAAGAACTTCTTTACCTCTGGTTTCTTAATAACTGAAAAGAGCCAAGACAGAATTCACTAGTTAAGTGGATTAAACCAAGAATACTAGAACGACAAAAATCCAAAGCAAGGAAAAATATAGAAGATTCTTAGTAAATGATGTGTCAGGACTGACCTAACCCGTATGTGAGAGAGAACAAGTTGGAGGTAATCCAATAACAGAATATAGCCTGAAAATATAACAGAATTTACCTAAGCGTCTTAGCATTGATAAAAAGAGTTAAAATGTACAAAAATTCCATATATAGAACTATGAAAGACTTCAATGTGCGTGTTTTGCTGCTCAGTCTATGAAATGAGACAGTAATCCAAACAAAAGATGCTGCGGCCAGCATGTTGGACCGTGATGCATCTTATCTCTTGGTGCAACATACAAATCCAAGAAGTTATCAAGGTCAGATTTCACACGTGTAAAACATGTTCCTTAAGGATTGATACATAAAATAACTTTTTATTTGATTGATGATCATATAAAGCAAATGATATTTTAGCCATTTGCACCAAGCTCAAGCTTCCTTCTTGCATGCGTGCCCCTCCGGAAGCGCACACTATAATAAGAGGTAGAAATTTATTGGTAGCGCACTCAATGGAAATTTTCGTAGTTCCCTGGACATGGCAAGACCCTGAACAATAACAATGCTCTTCAAAACCATCTATAAAAGCATTAGTTCACAAGCATGCTTGGCTAAGCGTTTAATATACAAACTTTCGACATTTTTGTTTCTAGACATGTTTGGATAAGTTAATTATTTTCTATTTAAGTTCAAATCTAAGGATCTTATTCTGGAAACAACTCTAACTTTAGTGTCAAATTATCTAATTTTGATTGGGAAAAATTTATTGAACCGAACACATACTATCTAAACACGCTTTCCACATTTTTTATCTTCCTTCTAGGCTTTTGTCATCTTGAAATGGCAGATTTGATTGTTTATCTTTTCCAATTCTGTTAAAATTTGCATGTAGCTTTATGTTCTAGCACTTGTATTAGTTTGCACTGCTATTGATAAAAGCTTCCAACTCAAGTTACACAACCTCTTCATTCCCATTTTGTAAATCAATCAACAATGAAGCATCATATGTACTAGAGGATAAGAGAACCAGGGCAAGGATTAAACATGATTTTGATCTCCCATGGTCACAGGAGTACATTCAATGAATACAAACTAACTTTAACTACAAACCAAAGTTCTGCAGAAGTAAATGCTGCATAATGTACCTTGGGAAAACCTGCTGTAAAAGGAATTGTCAGGGCAGCAAAGATCCTAGAAACATTCTTGATGGTCTTAGCAGAAGGGTTTCCTTCTAAACCTTCTTGGGCGTTGCACTGGAGGAAAACGAAAAAGACAACCCCGCATAAGACACATCCAAAATGAATAAATATACTTCAAAGCAACATGATTCCAATGATTATCTGAAACCATAAGAACAATCAAGCAAGGTGTCACATAAGATCCAAGAAAGGACCACAAGCAGAATCAATCACAGGTCATATCATCATTGGATTTAAAAAAGAAAAAAAAAGGCTTCACAGTAGAAATGTAAACTGATTGGATTTTACTTCTCTATGCTAAAATAAGCAACTTAAGTTACTCGTAGAAGCGCAATATTCAAGCTTCAGGTATACAATTAATAGAAATGTTACAATCAAGTGCTTTTTGAACATGCAATTAGAAATCTAAGACGATATCCTTCGAAAATTATTTGTCATAAATCATAATCCTTTGCGAAAGATTGCAAGTGGACCACATCATCACAAAAAGTACAGCTAGGGTTCAGAAAGTCAAATAGGATAGGAGCTGAGACTGAAAAAGGAACAAAAAATATTCCCAAGGTTTCTTTTAACAAAATAAAAAGTGATGAAAATCTAAGTAGTAATTGACATAGAATAATAATTTTCTTTTAGAAACAAGTTTTTCTTCATAGAATAAAAATTTTTCTGAGCAGCAGAGTGGGGAGACCTGATCTCCATCATGCAGCAAGATTTCATGTAGCTATAGACGGTAGAGGATAAATTGCAAATATCTCCACATAAAATTGTTATTAGTTTGACCAAAGAATCATTGTTCCTTAAAATTCAACATAGCATTACCAGAACAAGATAGCAAACACAGTACCAAATGCTGAATTTAACCAGCATTTATAAGTTGTGATTTTGTTTGCTTGACATAATCAAAATCCAATCCAAATAAAAAAAAAAAAAAAGAAAAAAACTTCCTGTGACAAGTTATTTCCAAGTGAAAATTTAGAAATCCCCTCCCAATAATGATCATGCAATCGTGCATAACAGAAATTTTAAAGAAATTCAAAGAAATTCACCTGAGCAACACATTATTCTTTTCCAAATCTTGACAGTAAATAAAATGGAGTTTGACACAGTAAGAAAGCTGGGGCGCTAGGGATTGCATATGGCTAATATCAGACTATCAGTATAATAGAACAGTAAACATAGGAAAAGAACTCAATGTGACTGCATCACCACGAACCCTCAACAAGAAGTCATAGAGAAATGAAATGAAAATCCTGGATATAAAAAAGAGGAAGATGCTTATGAATACAGAGAAGGGTGCCAACCTCCACCGTTATCCAAAATGTTAATGCTGTTAAAGCCGGAAAGATATACATGCTATCAGGAGTTGTCAAATCTGTAAACCAAAATGCTCCTCCCTCTTTAAAAGAAGGAACTTTTTCCACCATGTTTCTTATCTGTCAATAAAGAACGATAAGATGCAATGTGAAAAGTCAAATGATGGAACACACATAAAGAGGAAAAAAGATTCTGCATAATGTAATAACACAGGATGCAATCTTACAGCAAGGAAAAAACTGACAAAGATGGGACCTTGAATCAATAGCCCTTTCAAAGGAGTAAATGGTGTAACACCATATCTGCAAAAATAGATAAAAACAAACGTACAAGACATTGTTTATTCCTAGTATTCCCCAAAAGAAAAATTGGAAAGTCATTAACATCTTGACTTGAACTCTTAAAATATCCTTAATTGTTTTCCCCTCTTTTTTTTCAGGAAAAAGAGAGGAATGGATGAGTGGGGGGGGGGGGACCAGTTGATGTCCCTGGTCATTTCTACTCAAGCCAACTTTCTGAAGTTACATTCTGGATATAGCTCAAAATCAAAATTATGCTCGACTCTATCTAGAAATGAAAAGCAAATTACAGATAAAACCAAGTTCAAGAGACTGCCAGTTCCCCCACCACAACAAGGTTTAGGTCAAGGCCTAGAAACCTTGCCTAAGCTTAGATGGTATCTCAATACAAAAAATCAAAGACAAGTACACAGATAAATAATACAAAATATGCATATATATTCTGGAATTTCTATTGAAACCACAAGCATTTGAAAGAATATTATGCAAATATTTATTAACATTACGCTATAAAATATTATACGATAAAAGAACATATCCAATTACACATGAACTTGAGTTGGTTGCAGTATAGACTATGCTAGACAAAAATTTACGATTTTTATCCAATCTAACAAACGCCAAGCATAAAGTTTTTGAAATTGATGGAATTGCAACTAAAATCCATCTAAGGACATGATACGACAGCTATATATATCACCCAAAATGACAAGTCACATACTCTTTGAATATTGCCTGCATCTTTGCTTGACCTTCAGCTACAGCAGAGGGGCTCATGCCCTGCAAAATAACAACCAAAGCATGATAATTGGCAAAAGTATTACGATATAAGTAATTTTGTAGTCAAGACTCATTCAATGTATAAAATGCAAAATTCATATATAATTGCAACAAACTCACTCTAGACTCCTTTTTTTTTTTTTTTTTTTTTTTTTGGGGGGGGG
>CAVNYN010260590.1:0-12811 GCA_963692815.1 Nyctanthes arbor-tristis
TCTTCATCTCTTGTTATTGATTATTGGGTTCCATCTATTATTAGATGAGTTATTTGTGGTGCCAAGAATATTGTTCTTGACGGTGTTGCGTGATTGTGGTAGTGTGTGATTACCTCTTGATTTAGGGCGATAATCTTGAGAGGATAAACATTGTATTCCCATTATTATTTGGTGATAGTGGAGTTGTCGGTTTGCCCCGTCGATTTTTCCTTCTCATTGGAAGGTTTTACGACGTTAAATAATTCTTGGTGTTATTTACTTTTCTGTACGTATATTATTATTTGATATATTAATTACCTATTTTAATCACACGGATTTAGAGAAATTGATTAAATTCCCAACAAGGACAACAGAAAGGAGTACATTATGAGCACCATGATCCACGAAAAGAGTCAGCAAATCCGTACACTAGAGGCTGCCTAGCATCTATGGGTTGCCGAGGGAGCTAAGAGCTTCCTGCTTTGTAACAAAATCATTGATTTCAATTTTTTTTTTTTTTTGAAAAAAAAAATGTTGTCTCTTAACTTGAATAGTAGTAACGTAAATTGTAATAAATTCTCTTGTCTATGTGAGAGATGTTGTAACCTGATGTCTTCAAACTAAATTGAATAATAAAATTCATGTTCAATGTGTTACCTTACAACTTTTTCTTTGTTGCCAATGTGACAATCTCAAATTGTTTGTGTGAATTCGTTACTGAAAAAAAAAGTAAAAAAATAAAAAAATTTGTTTCTATTTGTTCGCCAAAAATTAATCTTTTCTTTTATTTCTTTCTTTGTTTTTTTTTTTTTTTGTGTGTAATTGTTAATGACTGAAATGATGTTTTCTTCTCTGTAGATACAAAAAAAAAAAAAAAAACAGATGATTAGGCATAATCTTCCTCTACAAAATTTTCAGCCAGTTCCCATCATATAAAGAAAAAATGGCATTCTAGTTTAATATTGTTTATTTATATATGTTTATTTAAAAAAAATCAAAAGCATGCCACCAAAAGTAGGTTGACAAATTGAGATATATGAAAAAAATTCTCCTACATGTACAAAATTTTTATACGTATTTTTTACTCTCTGGCTGTTGGACAAAGTTTTACCTCACACCCATGGGCGTAGAATATCCTAAACCCATGGTATATGGTAATTATACCTAGGTGACTATCTAAAAATAGCGGAACCTATTGAGACATATCCTACATGTATAATAAAAATTTTATATGAATAGGATCTTATTATTATTATTGTTGATGTTAATGACTGAAATGATGTTTTCTTCTCTATAGATACAAAAAAGAACAGATGATCAGGCATCATCTTCCTCTACAAATTTTTCAGTCTCAGTTCCCATCATAAAAAAAAGGGTATTCTAGTTAATATTGTTTATTTTAAAAAAAAAATCAAAAGCATGCCACCAAAAGTAGGTTGACAAATTGAGATATATGTGAAAAAAAATCTCCTACACGTACAAAATTTTTATACATATTTTTTACTCTCTAGTTGTTGGACAAAGTTTTACTTTACACCCATGGGCGTCGAATATCTTAAACCCATGGTAATATGATAATTATACATAGGTGACTATCTAAAAATAGCGGAACCTATTGAGGCATATCGTACACGTATAATAAAAATTTTATATGAATAGGATCTTATTATTATTACTACTACATATCAAATGATTTTTTAAATGAATTGTTATCACATGAATTCAACGGGTGCGTAAAAAAGATTTTGTGCAAAAATTTTCTACCAATAGAATAATACTGGTGTACCCATTATCCACACTCAGGTATACACATGTTCGTTTAAAAGATGATGCCTATATGATTTGCCCAAAATCTGGTCATAGGAGACATGACCCAATTATTATAGTCCTAATGGAAGCTTGGTTTGTAAAGGAGAATAATTAATTCAACATGAATGTATGGAACTATGATTCAAAAAAATGAAATAAAATGCAAGTTTCATGTTTTAATTATTTTGATTGGCCTTGTTTCTTTGAAATCATCCTTTTTTATTTTGGCACATCTAGGGGCAGTGTTGGTTGTGGGTTTAATCCTTAATGATTAATTTTTCCCTTTTTAACTTTTCACAAATGATATATCCATGATCTTTTCTAGTTTTTAGTTAAATTCAAAAATAGAAAAAAAAAATGAATAAGATCCATAGAGGGAGATATTCAGCCTTCTAAGTGCTCTAATAATAATCCGGCCAGTCAATTGTTACATATATATATATATATATGTATGTATGTATGTATATATATGTGTATATATGTATGTGTATATATATACAGAGAGAGAGAGAGAGAAAGAGAGATGAGTAAGATCCGTAGGAGATATTGAGTGTTTTAAGTGTTCTAAAAATAACTCCGTCAAATGTAAATAAACGAGAGAGAGAGAGAGAGATCAACGTAATATGCATGAGAACGGGAGTGATAGGGAAATTATTGATTCATTCATTCTAGCTAGCTCTTGTAATGAAGGATAAAGAGTTTTCTACGCATGAACAACATATATACATATACCCAAATCATAGTGTAGCTCCACCATTGCGAGCAAAAGGAATCGTAATGTTGTATAATTAATAAATGTATGATAACACAAAGGGCCAAACATATTAGTAGACTCCGTGAATGACAAAACCAGAATTTAATTTAATTTCTTAATACTATGAGATATATAATAATAATAAGAACAACGTTAATGATATTAAAAAATAATAATAATAATAATAACACTCTGTTATGCCTAATTATGTAACAATATTGAGGCATTGGTTTGGCTATCTTGTCATACGTTTTGCACTTTTGAAAACCTTCAAAAAAAAATTGAGTTTTCCTCCCTTAAATCTCTTTGTTCTTAGTTTCTATGTAATCCATATGCAATTTTGTGCACAATTAATATTCACATGGGATGTTATACAATTTATTCATGAATGTGCAGTGTTTGTTAGGTATTGAATTATCCTTTCTTGGCATCATATATCAACTTCGACATATTTTTCTTTATATTATCTATGAAAAAGACATTACCTAATAATACTTTTGTAAACACTAGCTAGGTTGATGCTTCTTTTTGCTATAAGAAAGACTAAATAATTGTATGAAACTTCTATGTTTCTGAAAAATGAAATAAAAAACTTCAATCCTAGAAATACGCCGCACCTAACTGTATAGTCTCTTGTAGTATCGTAATGCAAAATAATTTCGTCCAGTATAAAATTTTTCCTCAAGGGAGATGTAATGGTGGCAGCCACATCAATCGGCCAAAATACTTTGTTCGATCAATTGATATCTCATCGTCCCTCGTTAAGAATATTAATTAATAAGATCTAAAACTGTGTACAAACAGTTCCCTTATGAGGCATAATATATTTAAGATTGAAATTTTGGTGATGACTTATAGTCTTAGAATATTAGTGTAGAAGACCCCTTTCCAACTCCTCAACGAATACCCTTTTATGAACCATTCCCATCCAATACTCTGCTATAAATAGCTACCATCATTAGGTATATAGGTGTCTCCGGAAATATTTAGAGCCGCGTACTTAGGAACACCAGAGAGTTCGGGCTTGTAAACAATCTCTAAACTTGTTTTGCAACAAATGCTTGATTAAAGAGCATAAAAACACGAAAACAGATAACACCAAACCGCTTGGTAAATAGGGTACAAATTAAGTTAACCAATGCAATTTCTTAGTTTGTATGATCGTTGAAGCAGACTAATCTTGAAATTCATATACTTATTTGAATCTTAACCGGATTAAATTGCTCGTTTGAGTGTAGTGGGATTTGATACTATATTACAACTTAGGTTCCATCTTAAAGGTAACCTTTTAAGAGTAGTCTACTGCTTATATATTGGTTTATATTTTTATATTTAATGGACGTGAGATTTATCCCTTAACAGTTTGAATATGGACATAACATATGTGGGGATCGGTTCTAGAACAGTCTCATTCAGCATTTCACGACCCCCAGCCAAAAATAAACTACACCACCAGCCTGCCACCTATCGATTCGCTTTGCGAAACTGTCCTTAAGCTTCTCAAAGGACAATGATTTTTCATTTTCCCTACCAATGAAAGCTGGCAAGCCTAGGTAACGTTTTTCATGAGATGTAGCATACTTCACTCCAAGGACTTGTACACCCAATCACGAGTATGCGTATAAATGTTTGAGCTAAAAACCACAGCCAGATGGACACCATTTGATACATATATAAAGAAAACATTCAATAATATCGACTCTGAGTTAATTTGTCATCTCAAGAACACCAGTGAGTCATTTGCAAAGAAAAGATGATTGATTCTTGTACCAACAAGCAATTATGAATCATTTTAACAAACATTCTAGTTCAGCCCTTGCCTTCTTGAGGAAACTTGACAGGGCCTTAATTGGCATAATAAGAAATAGATACGGAGATAGAGGACATGCTTGTCGAAGGCTTCCAAATGGAATCACTATCCCCTGAATAGAGCCATTAATGTTGAAAAGAATAACTTTGCCAAAGAAAAGCGTTCATTCATATATTATAAGCTGGAAAACCCTTTTTTTTTAAATAAAAATGACCGCATTAAGAAAGGCCATTTCGTTCATCATACACCTTAATTATATCTAGTTTTAATGCAATAAATGACTTATCACCAAGATTACTTGTATGTAGATGAAGTTGTCCACTCATCATGACTTACGAATTCAGCAACCATCTTGGTAAGTTTACCTTCATTTATTAATATTTTCATATTTTTGTTAGCTTTATAATTTCAAAATTTTGCTTCTATAACTAACTCAATTATGCTTTGAAAGCGTTCAACTGGGTAAATAATAACTAAATAATAATAATAATAATAATAATAATAGTAGTAGTAGTAAATAAAAAATAATTGAGTTTTTCTTTTTTTTTTTCTTTTTTTCTTTTTTTTTTCCTTTTTTTTTAAAAATCTCTTTGATTGCCCATACTTTCTATGTGCTCAGTATGCAATTTTTGTAGCATATATTTCTTAATATATCCACATGGGATGTAACATACAACTTGTTCATGAATATGCATTGTCGCTTCTTTTTTTTTTTTTTAGTACAGAATATGTATTGTCTAGTTCTGTATTTGAATTTATCTCCTTAATTACTACCACTAATAATAATAATAATAATAATAATAATAATAATAATAATAAAACAATTGTAAAGTCATTTTTCTCCTATATATATAGCTCAAGAATGTTTTATAACCATAACAAAGACGATGGCTAATGGCAAAGTTGGCATCCTTACTTTCCTTCTTATATGTGGTGTGCAGTAACCCGTTTCGTTTGTTTTTCAAGCTTGCTTAAAAAAATCTATGAGTATCACAATGATCCGTAAAGCATGCTTTTCTTTTTGTAATTAGAGTACCAGATCTTGTCATCCATTCCATGTTTAGTAGTAGAGGAAAACGATAAGTAAAGCAGATAATATATCTTTTTAAAGTTTTTCATGTTTAATTTTACCACTTAATAATTTATAAGGTAAGTTTTTTATTCACTTGATTCGGTGGATTTTGGAGTGATCTTGCACTACTTATTAACAGGGTTATTCTTCTTGGGAAGCAATGTGCAATTTAGTGAAGGGAAAGTCTGCAAACAGGTTTGCTACAAAGATGGCTATGTAATTTGCCCAAAATTTCGTATGAACGTACGTCCACACTGTATAAACTGTTACCGGTTACAAATGGGTTGCAAGCTTTACACACCTGGTGGAGCCCGGTTGTGCCGATAATTAACAATTCAACATCACATCAATCATGAATAAACTCTAGTTTGCTGCTTCTGCTTGCGTAACAAAAGACTAAATAAATGCATGAAATTTCTATGTTTCTGAAAAATGAAATAAAATACAAGATTCATGCATGTCTTAGTTATTTTGATTGTCATTGTTGTTTTGGTAAATCTAGGGATGGTGTCAGTTTTGGGTCCAACCGGACCAACCTGACAAAATTTGTGCATCTAATCCACAAACCGAACCGAACCAAACCGATCTAAACGACCAAGAATTAATATGATCAAACACGGTTTAGTTATGTTTCTTCATGGTTCGGCCAAATTTTTTCTGGCCTCCTTTTCTAGGCCTTTAGTCAATAATGGGAAACATGATTTTTTTTCTTTGCAAATTCAGAAGTAAGATTCACAACCTTAGGTTTAGATCTCAAGTTGCTTCTTGTCAATAGCTAACTCCAAATATTATAAGGGAAGCAAAAAAATAGAAAAAAGAAAAGAAAAGAAAAGAAAAGAAAAAACGCTCGCATACACACACATTCGCTCTCCTAAATCCGAGAACATTTGTAGACTTTTCGCCGGGGCTTGTGGAAGGAAGCAAATTTGGGTTCTTAGGGTTGTGTTACGCCATTATGTCTTTTACATTTGTAGACTTACAATATGAGAATTCTAGAATTTCCGGCCCATTATGTCTTTTATATATTTTAGTCCATTGATTAAACATGGTTTTAGGATTCGTAATATTAGACAAGATTTTAGGATTCATAATATTTAATTATTTTCTTATTTTATTTTCTTACTTGGCTTACAAGTTAATCCATTTCTATTTAAACCCCAAATAGAACCTATTGTGAATTAGTTGATTTCGAATAAAGAATTGAGTGTTTTTTCAATTTGCAATCCAAAAGTTGTTGATTTGTGTGAGTAGTAGATTCATTGTTTTAGAAGATTATTTAAATTAGGAATTTAGTTTTTATTTTATTATCTTTTCTTAAATATTTGTATTCAAATTAACATTTATTCCATTTAAATGAGGATTTTCTTTTCCTATTTAAACTTCTAGACTAGTTCATTGTAATTTAGTCGTTTACGAATATTGAATAAAAAAACATTGAAGAGTTTCTTCAACTACACCTAAATGGTTGATTAGTGAGCGAATTCCCACTTATAATCCCGAATTAGTCATTTGTTAGGTTTCCGCCTACATCAGTACAACATACATATTTTCAAGTTTTCCCGGATTGTTCTATCAATTTTTCTACTTCTAATAAGTTAGTGTTTTATTCACTTGCTTTGTATTGGATTCTGAAGTGATCTTGCACTATTTATGAACAGGGTTTTTTTTCTTTGGAAACAATTATGTGCAATTTGCTGAAGCACAAAAGAAAGTTTGCCCACAAGTTTGCATAAAAGATGGCTATATAATTTGCCCACTTTCTGGTCATAGGAGGCTTCTTCTACACTGTTCAAACTGTTGCAATACAGAAGGGTTGCAGTTGTAAGCTTCGCAGACCTAACGGAAGCCTGATTTGTGCTGGAAATTAATTTTCTACGTGACATTAATCTTGAATAAACTATTAAAAAAAGACATGTTTCAGAAAAATGAAATAAATTAAACGCAATATTCATGTTTTAACTATTTTTATTGGGGATTGTTTCTTTGAAATCATCCATTCTTAATTAATAAGTAATTTAAACCTCTTTTCTTATGGTGTTTGCTCATATATGTATTCAAACAGAATAATTCGCAACAATTATTAGGTCAAGGTCAAAATGTATATATTGTTATTATCGAATGAATTAAATATTTTTGGTACAAAGAATATGAAATAAATATTTCAATATATACCTTAAAAAATAGGAAAAAAATCCGTGGAGTCTTGATTCAATCCCTTATTAGTTAATGGACGCAAGCAAAACTGCAAAAGATTACGAATTACAACATTATTATTATTATTATTATTATTATTATTATTATTATTATTATTATATAGAACAAGTGTTTGTATACACAAATTTAAATTTTTAGTCAACAAGTTATATTGGATAATATGAATGAGATCGTTTAGGATTGAATGACATATAAATGTCGAATATGCATTATTGATGAAATACAATTTGAGGTTTCTCTACGTTTCTTCAAAACTTGCTAGATTTGTTAACTAAGATTATTCACAAGTTTTTTATAATATCTATAGCAAGTTAACGAGAAATTAAGGTGTTTCAAATCTATATGATGTATATCTATACAATTCACATGAGATAAAAGGTTGAGTAACAAAACCTCTGAGAGATTTTTAACACTACTCATCTTTCAAATCAGTACATTGGTTTTGTTACATAGGGCATGGGAGCCAAAAGAATTGACAATAGAACATATAAGTTATTCAACTCGACGAAAAAATATCTGGTACTCCAACAGTACCTTAATATGGTAATTCAGACCAATCAACAATTCACATGTGGGTTCAAAGGTGTCAAAAATGGGTCCAAAAACCCACATGTAAGTATCTCATTGGCATAGAGTACCGTTTTAAGGTACTCTTATAGCACTTGAATTTTTTCCTAATCGAAGATTAATATTTGTGGATTTGGTAGTGATGTCAAGGGTTTATTCATAAAGGTTCTTTCAAAGATTCTCCTAAACAGGGTTGATCTAAAATATGGACATTAACAAAATAGAAAATAATATTTTTTTGAAAGTACATAGAAAATAATAATTAGTTAAATGAACAAATAAAAGGGCAACACGAACTCACAAAGAAACATTTTATGTATTTTATTCTTGAATAATGTTAATATATGTAGCACCATTGTTGCCAAGTATCAGTACATAAAATATCTTGTGATTAGTTAAATTAAATGGCTCACATGTGGTTGCATTTAACTCCACTGATCTCATTTTACGCACGCTTATTACCACATAGACTGTTGCTTGATATCATGAGTGGTATCAACATCACCCTTTACTTTTATCCCTCGCTGGGAAAAGATCGGAAGAGCACCTACCACAATGGTCGTTGCAAAAAATACCCACGTTGATCCAATTTTACTTTACCAAGTGTCTAATTAATTAAAAATATTTAAAATACGGGACACATGGTGACATATTATTTAGAGTTATTGGCACAAAATGTTCCTACCTTTGAGTTGATTTGTGTAAATCGTCCATACCTTTCATTTCTTAGCAATTTTATCCCCACCTTTGCATTTCTTGGCAGAATTCATCCCTGCCGTCATTTGCAGTTAATCTTTCCCTTTTCAACCTTTATTTTTGTAATATTATATCTATATATACACACTTATATTTTATAAAGTCTAAATTAATGTATTAATTATTATTTTTTATATTTTAAAAAAATTAATGCACTCAAATCTAAATAAGCTAATAAAATGTTAGATAAGATTAAATAAAATAAGTACATTTTATTTTATTATGTTGTTTTATAAGGTTCAGAACTGATTACTAAATAGACGTATAGTTAAAAAATTATAACAAGCAAAATAATTAGCAACGTTGTCGCGAAAATAAAATAAAATATAATTTGATTATCTGATAATTTTCTTGAATATTACACACACACACACACATATGTACCCTTCAACAGTCGGAACTATCAGAAGAAGTGAAGAGAATATATGTGTGTGTGTAATATTTGAGAAAATTATCCGAGAATCAAATTATATTTTATTTTATTTAGGTGGCAACGTTGTTAATTATTTTGCTTATTATACTTTTTTAACTATACGTCTATTTAGTAATCAGTTATGAACCCTATAAAACAACATAATAAACTAAAACACACTTCTCTTATTTAATCTTCTCTAACATTTTATTGGCGTATTTAGATTTGAATGCATTAGTTTTCTTAAAATACAAATATAATAATTAATGCATTAATTTAGGCTTTATAAACTATATATGTGTATATATAGATATAATATTACAAAAATAAAGGTTGAAAAACGGAAAGATTAACGGCAGAGATAAATTCCCCCAAGAAATGCAAAGGTGAGGATGAAATTGCCAAGAAATGAAAGGTGGGGACGATTTCCACAAAACAACTCAAAGGTAGGGACCTTTTGCGCCAATAACCACAAATCTAAATGCAGAAACTTCTTAAGCTTCTAATTCCTATTCATTATGCTAAAATATTAAAAATTCTTAAGAGAAGGGGAAAAAAATCGTATATGTAAGTTTTGCGTGTTTCCAATCAGAATGAGGTCAAAACCTCCCTAAAAAAGTTATTGAAATTCAAGTAAGGATGACTGAGGCGAACCAAGTTCACAATAGTCTTCTAAAGTTATAGTGTAAGAACAAACTTGCCAAGTATTTGCTCTACCAACCACCGTCGACAACGTTTCGGTGAGCCCTTCTTCTTGCAAAAAAGATATAAGCCACCTAATATTTCTCATTACATGTATTTTTAATAAACTTACAGTATGTTTGATTGCATTTGTTTTTCATGAAAAGTATCAAATTCAAGTAAAGATCATTCACGCGAATCAAGTGCACAATAGCCTTCTAAAGTTATAGTGCAAGTACGAACTTGTCAAGTATTTAACTCTACCAACAACTATTGATAATGTTTCGGCAAGCTCTTCTCCTTACAAAATAGATATAAGCCACCTAACGTTTCTACTTACATGTATTTTTCATAAACTCACAACGTATTTTATTGCATTTGATTTTAATGATATTAAATTCAAGGGAAAAATTCAATCTTTATGAGTTTCTTTGGAAAATGAAATTTTAAATTTAATGGTAGGGAAAACACGGAAAAATAGGCAAAACATGACGTCATATCTTACATCACCAGTCAAAGGTGGAAAATATGGTAGAAACTACACTTGATTTGGATTAATAAAATATAATATATATATATATAGATTTTAAGTTAATGAGATTGGAGTATATGATTATCTTCTTAAATGAAAAAAGTTAAATCACGTAAAAAATGTAACATTTGACATTGAAGTTGTTAAGTTTAAAAGGTTAAAATTAGATTCAGGGTTAAATTGCTCAAATTAACCATTTTAAAATAAAAAGAATAAAACAATAAAAAAAACAAAATATGACATCAACCATGACGTCTATAATTTGGTCGGAGAATTAGAGGGTATTATTGTTTTTTTAAGTAAAAAAGTTAGGCCACGTAAAAAAATATGAGATTTGAGATTGAAATTGTCAAGTTTAAAAGGTTAGGATTAAAGTTGGGATTAAATTACGCAAATTAGCCATTTTTAAATAAAAAATAAAACAATAAAAAAACAAAATATGACATAAACCATGACATCAGAGATTTGGTAGGAGAATTGGAGGGTATTATTGTCTTTTTAAATAAAAAGTTAGGTCACTTAAAAAAATGAGATTTGAGATTGAAATTGTTAAATTTAAAATGTTAGGATTAAAATCATGGTTAAATTAAGAAAATTAGCCATTTTAAAATACAAAGAATAAAATAATAAAAAATATATGACATCAGCTTTGGGCGGGAAAATTTGTTTAGACTACTATTGATTTAGATATATTAGTGTAGCACCCGTCCGATGCACGGGTAGGAAAAAAGTTTTAAATTTAATTATGTGAAAGTTTTTTAATGAATTTACAATAGTTAAACATATTCTAAAAATATAAAAACACAAAGCATGTACCAATTGAGGAAATAACATAAATGATAGTACCAATATAATATACTTACATTGAAAAGAGAATCTATATTCATTCCACAATTCACATGATAATCAATGCTCCATATGTAATCTTTTATCTCCTTGTACATATGCCTCAGTGAAAGATGTCTATCCTCAATATTCAATAAACTCATTGCCTCAAACTCAGCTAAGAATCTATAAAAGAAATAATAAATATTAAGATATCAAAGTATAGTCATGTAGGATTAAATTTATACGAACAATAACTTTATACTTTATCACGATGTAATGATCTTATGTCAAAACAGGATTCGTGTAAATAATATGTAAAAAAATTCATATCACGATATGAGTAGGATCACATCATTTTATAGAGGAATATTATTAAAGTAAATTAAATACTTGAAAAAGCAAGAAAGTTCAATTAATTGCTCTTTCCATCTCAATTATTTGGTCTCTTTTTTTAGGATGTACCAAATATATGGTCTTACTCTATATTAAAATGTTTAACTTGTATTACTTTACAAATCTAACAATATTTAATACTTTAATTATCACTATTAATTTTGAATTTTATTTATTAAATAAGCATGAATTAAGAATACGAATCACAAAATGTGTCTTTCGAATATACATTTCTTAATCCTCGTGAAAAAGTAAATGAGATCAAATAATCTAGATGGAGAAAATATGTACAAATTTATTGACGGTCCTCAATATGTACACCTCGGTGCCATTAGTGATAAAATTTTGATGTAATTAATATTTAACAGTGTTAATTAATTAGTAATTATTAATATTAATTTATACATAATAATATTATTAGTAAACTATTGCGTTCACAGAAGAAGATCAGCTTGTCAACAAATAATCGTTGAATTTCTGCATATGTATAGAATTCAGCATAAATATACCCAAAATATTTTTAAAAAATGGCAGATAAAATTTCACCATTTAATGCTATGTATCCGTAATTTTTAAACATTTTTTGATTTATCAACTAAAAAAGAGATAAAAAAATCAACAGTGGAGATGTAAATCAACGATTCAAAGGAGTAAGGGATGGAAAGACCGCAATTAACTACATGACAGTCAAAGAAAATGAGACCTTCAAAATGTTATTTGCTCGGATTTGTACTCAGATGACTTGATGTTAGAGACGAAAGAAAACGCATTTTATTAAATGGGGAGAGTTTGGTATAAAGATATAATGAATAAATGCTAAAATGGAGATCAGAGATATAATTGAGAAAGAGAATAAAGGGAGAGAACGGTAAAAGCGTGTTGGCAAGGGAAAAAAATTTAAAAACAAAAAAATAAAAAGGAAAATGACGTCATTAGTGACATCAGCAGTTTAAGCGGGAAAATCGGGTTAGACTTCTTTTGATTTAGATATATATATATATATA
>CAVNYN010260614.1:0-10281 GCA_963692815.1 Nyctanthes arbor-tristis
TTGATAAAGTCGAACAACAAGGAGATGAATTTAGTTGTTCCTAGTGTCATACCTGATAATTCTTCAGCATCTCAGCCTAGCACTAGTAGTCAAGTAGCTCCTATTGATGATGAAACAGCTAATCATATTCTAGTTGATCATACTAGTGATCAGGGGGAGCAGATTACTGATCAGGGGGAGTAGACCCCCTGTTGAAGAAGAAATTGGAGAATCAAGAAGATCTGCAAGAGTGCGTATACCATCTACCAGGTATCCTGAGTCTGATTATATTTTGCTCACTGAGGATAGAGAACCAAAAAGTTATTCAGAGGCTCAGGGTCATAAAGACAAATCCCACTGGATGAAAGCCATGGTAGATGAGATGACTTTTTTGAAGAAGAATGACACCTATGAACTGGTAAATCTTCCTAAGGATAGGAAGGCTTTGAGGAATAAATGGGTGTATAAAATCAAAAGGGACAGCAATGGTGACTTATTAAAGTATAAGGCTCGCTTGGTTACGAAAGGTTTTGGGCAAAAATACGGTGTTGATTTTGATGAGATTTTCTCTCCGGTGGTGAAGATGATATCCATCAGAGTTGTTTTAGGTTTAGCAGCCAGTTTGGACTTGGAAATTGAACAACTTGATGTGAAGACTACCTTTCTTCATGGTGATTTGGAGGAAGATATTTACATGGTACAGCCAAAAGGGTTTGAACAGAAAGGGAAAGAACACCTTGTATGCAAATTAAAGAAGAGTTTCTATGGCTTAAAGCAAACACTAAGACAATGGTATAAATAGTTTGATACTTTTATGATGAGTCTGGGATACACAAGAACTACTGCAGATTCTTGTATTTATTTCAGATCTTTTCCAGGTGATAAATTCATTATTTTGCTGCTTTATGTTGATGACATGCTTATAGTTGGCCAGGATGTAGGATTGATGCAGAAATTGAAGGATTCCTTGCATAAGTCATTTGATATGAAAGATTTGGGGTCAGCTAGACAGATTTTGGGTATAGAGATTGTTCGAGACAGAAAATCTAAGAAGTTGTGGTTATCACAGAGACATTATATTGAGCGAGTACTTGAAAGGTTTGGCATGAAAGGGGCTAAGCCAGTTAGCTCACCTCTTAGAGCTCATTTCAAACTAACCAAGAAATCCAATCCTTCGACTGATGAGGAAAAGAAGAAAATAGAGGCTATTCCTTATTCTTCAGCTGTTGGTAGTTTGATGTATGCTATAATTTGTACTCGTCCTGATATTGTACACGCAGTTGGTGTGGTAAGCAGATTTCTATCTAATCCGGGCAAGGAGCATTGGGAAGCAGTAAAATGGATTATGCGGTATCTCAGAGGAACTTTTGATTTGTGTTTGGGTTTTAGGGGAGCTCAGCCAACTTTGACAGGGTATACATATACAGATATGGCAGGTGACCTTGACAACAGAAAATTGACATCTGGGTACTTGTTTACTTTTGCAGGGGGAGCTGTTTCTTGGCAGTCTAAGTTGCAAAAATGCGTAGCTTTGTCTACAATAGAGGCTAAGTATGTTGCTATCACTGAAGTAGGAAAGGAGGTGATATGGTTGAAAAAGTTTCTTGAGGAGCTTAAGTTGAAGCAAAGCGAGTACGTCATTTATTGTGACAGTCAGAGTGCTCTTGAGTTGAGTAAGAACTCTATGTATCATTCTCGCACCTAACACATTGATGTCAGGTATCATTCGATCTGTGAAACAGTTAATGAGAAGCTTCTACAATTAGAAGAGATTCACACTGACAAGAACATTGCTGATATATTGACAAAGGTAGTAACCAAGCAGAAGCTTGAGTGTTGTGCCAGCCAGGCTGGTATGCATTCCAAGTAATACACTTGAAGTGTGGGATATCTCCCTCATGGACTGGAGGGAGAGATTGTTGGGCGGGCCCAACCCATGATGATACCCAACTTAAACACAAGATAAAACTTGGAGGATGAATTAATTAATTTGGCTGAAGAAAATTGGAAGCCTTGAGGGACATGAAATCTTAGACCAAATTGGATTAGGTTTAAGGCACTATATATATATATGTTGAGAGATGTATGTTGGACAGGTAGAAGGGAAACAAAAGATATGGAAAATGAAAAAAAAAAAGGACGCACGAAACAGCTACACTAATTCACGCACGGAAATTTGCACGGCAATAAGGAAGAAGGGAATAAATTCAACCTTTTTGTTGTTAATCACTTGGAACGTTATTTCGACATTCGATTTGGTATTCGTCTTCTTCAAGCGGTGGTTTCTCCAAGTTAATTCTTGGAACGGATTAGGTGATATATTTCCCTCATTTCTTGTTATTGATTATTGGGTTCCATCTATTGTTGTTAGATGACTAGTTTGTGGTGCCAAGAATAGTATTCTTGACGGTGTTGCGTGATTGTGGTAGTGTGTGATTACCTCTTGATTTAGGGCAATAATCTTGAGAAGATAAACGTCGTATTGCCATTATTATTTGGTGATATTGGAGTTGTCAGTTTGCCCCGTCGATTTTCCCTTCTCATTGGAGGGTTTTACGACGTTAAATAATTCATGGTGTTATTTAAATTTCCGCACATATATTATTGTTTGATATATTGATTGCCTATTTTAATCACACGGGTTTAGAGAAATTGATTAAATTCCCATCAAACATGACATGCAATAATCTGTGCATGAACAAAAAATGTTGAGTATAAGCAAGTTACTTTTGAGGTGGTCTCTCCCTATTGGATGATATTGATCAGTATGACGTCTCATAAAATAGCAACTCGCCATATTAACCAATTGCACCATGTGTATACGCTTACAATGGTCCTATCTATATTTTTCTTAGCCTCAACATTACAATGCACATTGTGGATTGGGGACGATCATTTAGAGGAGAGATGTTAAGAGAAGATGATTATTTTAATTGAAGACTAATTGAAAAAAAAAGGTGTAGGAAAAAAGAGAAGGAAAAGTTAAAAAAAAAAGAAAAAAGAAGAAAAAAAGTGATAGAGATAGAAGCACATTCAAAAGTATAATTATAAAATAGTACTAGAAAGTCTATAATTGGGCGTTTAGATGTAGAAAGTGTGTTAAAAACGGTGATGAAAGAATAATGTAAAGGAGAGTAAAATGATTGAAAAAAGAAAAAAATAAAAAAAAAATGATCGTGCATTGCAGATGGCCTTAGTATCATTAACATTCACAAATTTTCTACTCTATATAAGGTTCTCCTTATTTTGACTTTTTTTTTTCTTTTTTTAAATATACAAGGGGGATATAGGAGAGGGGAGAGGAAATAGCAAAGGAATAGGTTTGGTTTGAACCCAAGGCCTTTTACGTTATGAAAATTTAATTACTGTAACACTTGTTAAAACTAAAAGAAAATCCCAGTGTATTTGCCTTTTTAAGTGCAACGTAATATATATTATTTTCCCTTGTGACAAGAATATCTAATATCAGGAATTTTTTGCATGTGCGCATATGTGATACACATTCAAGAATATCTAATCTCAGAAATTTTATTTTACTTATACACATTCATAAGCAGTGGCGGAGACAGAAATTTTTATTTGGGGGAATAAAAATTAAGCAACAAAAAATAATGTTCGTTTTAATTTTCGTTTTAATTAAAGTATTTCGAAGAACGTCAATTTAAATCTAAATCTCGCCTTTACAGTGAACAACATTATTTTCAAAACAAATATCTCCGAAATCGTAAATAAAATCATTCACACTAATATAAGCCATAGAATTTTGACAATCCTAGAAAAATGTGTATATAATTAGTTAACCTTGTACAAATTTTCTTGTTTTGTATGGAGTATTAGACATTTAAGGTAAGAACTAAATTTTATTTTTCTAGTTCAAAATTAATAAATTAAATTTTCAAAAGGAAAAAAAATAGGACCAAAAAAAAAAAGAGGGAAAAAAGGGAGAAATTTCCGAACTTTTTTTTGGGCGGGGGGAATTGCCCCCCCTTTGCCTTAATATGGCTCCGCCACTGTGCATGCGCTCATATGTGATACACATTCAAACCACAAGTACTTCACACTTGTAGCTTGAATGTGTGCTACGCATGCACGTAGGCATAATAACATGCCCCGTGTAGGCAAAATAATTTCTGAATCTAATATAACTATACGAAAACCCGATAGTCTCCCAGTTTATGTGTTACCAAAAATTTTATGCTACGCAAGTCGACGAGGTAGATATGGATACAATTTATTTTAAGAATATGTTTACTAATATACCCTTTCATTTATTTAACATTTCACCCTAATTGTTTCTTTTCATTTATTACTACACATAATGAGTCTATTAGAATTGTCTGACGTTGTAAGATTATGATGATGTCATCACTGATTGTGGTATTATTTGTCTCAATTTTTGACATGGGCCAGCCTAGGTTTAAATAAGCCCATGAAGGTTTAGTCGGGCCCATCGTGTAAATAGCTAGCTAATTTGTTATTTTGGACTGTTAGATAGAGGGATTCAATCTAAGCCGTCTATCACGTTCTTCTCTCTTATGATTTATTTCAATTCTACTTGAAAATTTAAGGCGGATATAAATATATATATATATATATATTTTCAAACAACTTAAGTCTCAACCATCATTCCAGCAGGGTCTTGAGACGTTAGGAAGTCATTCTAAAATTCCTTGAAGTAATTAACCTTGTTCCTTTACTTATCTTAGGTGTTAAACGTCATTAACAATTTCTATTATTACGAAGCTTGATGTCTTATCCAATTTCCGGATGGAAACTTAAACTAACAAGTGGGTCTCTAAGATGTACTCATTTATGTATACATGGTAACAAATCATACTTAGTCGGATCCTTCAATTTATACCAAACCTCTCGATCTTTATTGAAGGGCTTAACCTTCAATGGCATCGGCTATAAGAACAATTTTATTCATCCCCTTTTTCTTCCATTGGAGTTACGTTGTTTAAGTCATGTATTAACCCAAGATAAGATTAAATTAAGAAGTGTCAAGATCTCATTAATTGAATGGTCAAGACCAAGTCATGAAATATTGCAACTTGGAACATGGTCTTGACGCCTCCGTTTGCTGTGCTCAAGACCCCATCTGAAAATATAATATACACAAGATGTGGAGTATCAACCACAGAAACTTTCAGGTCTCAACACTTCGTTCAGAATCAGAAAGGCAAATTGTTAGATATTTATTTAACTATTTTTTGATCTTGGTTTATGTTACTTTTTCCGATTATTCCTTCCCAATTATTATCTCAACATGTCACAAATATCATAGAACTTCATATTAAATAGATAACCATCATACTTTGTTACATGGAAGTAATATGGAAGAGGGTCACAAAACACAATCCAAAATCCCCTTCTTTCACTTTCCATCTTTACCTAGTATGCTATTTCATCAAAAATAAAATAAAGTTCCGACCATAGATATACTACCATCCATACTTATATTATTAGCATCCATTAGTTACCATAACAACTTACTTACATACCCATAATAAATTTATTTAGAAGTTCCACTTATTAGTGTTATACTCCTCCGCGTATGAGAGGTCTATGTCCTCATTGAAATGCTCGATCTTGACAAAAGTAGTAATATAATGATTAGAAGCCCGGGTAGTCTTCATAGATTCCCCACCAACCCGTCTCGTGAATGCACATAAAATGGCCGTCCTCTGGTGAGATGACCCAAGAGCTTTCCATAATTTAGAATATCTTCCTTCCCAACATTTATCATGGAGATAAGGAAAATGGTGAATACACAAGTATTCAGTGAGTAGCAAGTTTTTAAAACAAGAATTTCAATAAACATAAACTTTTGGGGCACGATACATAAGCTGAAAATTACCTCATGAGCTCATTGTAAAACACATAATTCATAGCATTATCATTGGGGATCATCTGATCGGATTAACTTACATCATAAATCATAATCATTCATAATGACATCATACATAATACTCTCCAGTGTCATGAAGTATATGTAAATTGATCCCAGACATAGCTAGCTTTCATCATAATCATAGTGAGTTCATTCCACATATGTAACAAAATCTTTCTTCATTCAAGAAATGCATATATCATAGAAAACATTATATTTTTCATGAAAAGTTTTTGAAAAGTTAGTAACTACTTATTGCTATTGTGCTCACACGATCAAAGATTTACCTACATTCACAAACATTCAAACCATAAGTGGTTTTGTATTATGTCCGTACAGGCGTTGAGACCAGAATTGCAAAAGGTCTCAACGCCAGATTCTACTGTTGCTTATTTTGGCGGATTTCAGTCATTTCTTTCAAATTTTCAAAGCATGATAAGTCATTTTCACCTCTGATCCCGCTGTTCTAAAGGAGAATATCATCAATAGAAAGGGTACACATGCCTTACCTCCTTTAGATACTATCTTCCAAGACTTTGTTTTTTGCTCTCCTATCACTTGTCATTTTCACTTTCCAACTTCTGGGGGTTTACTTCCTAGTTGGTTCAGATATTTATCAGAGGAGAATGGTGGTTGTTACCCGTGGTTTTGGCTCATTCTTTATGCTGGAATAAGGTGGTTTAGGGTTTCTTGTCTATATGTTTTCAAGACATGTGAAGTTGATGAAGTGGCATGTTTGAATTGGACAATAAATGAGGCTAAACTTTTGGGCAAATGATTACCTACAGTTAGGTAATCATTGGGTTCATAGAACCTGGATTTTCATGTAATTAAGAAATTTAGGATCCATCTTGAAATCCATCAAAGCCCGAACAAAATATATCTCATGTGGACCTTTTTACAGAATGATTTAAAAGCAATAAAATAATTATTTTTACGAAGAATAAGGTTCCTCTTATAGTATCGATATAAAAGTCTAACTTTGGTATGATAATCATTTTCAGATTCTCGTCCAAGGCATTTGGAAATTAGCCTAAAAAATCGCTTCTCAAAACTGTATTGTTTTTCTCAAAATTAGACATGTCTAAAGCACTAATTTCTTGGATTGTCGAGACCTATGGCTTATCCCAAAATTTTCTTATATCGTTTCTTTATCTTTTCTTTTGTTTTTATTTAATTCTCGTCGATGATCATTTATGCCGTCATGCCATGTTATAAAATAAGGCCGGGTTGTTACAATCTACCCCCTTAAGAAAATTTCGTCCCCGAAATTGCCTTGGAATAATTCTGGATACGGGCTCCTCATATCTTCTTCCCTTTCCCAAGTCTCTTCTTCCATTGCTTTGCTTCTCCATAGAACATGGACTAGTGGCACTTCTTTGTTTTGCAATTTCTTGGCACCCTTCATTATTATTTTTATTAGTCGTTCTTCATAAGTGAGATTAGGTTGAATTTCCGTAGGAGGATTTGGTAATACATGTGAAGGATCGGGTACGTACTTTCAAAGTATAGAGACATGAAATACATTGTGCATTCTTCTCATATGATCTGGCAATTTGACCTTGTGTGCCACTTTGCCAATTCTTTCTAGAATCTCAAATGGCCCGATAAATCGAGGAGTAAATTTTCGTCATTCTTTGAATTGAAGGAGGCGTTTAATTGGGGATACTCGAATAAAAACTTTATCTCCTACAATAAATTCTACTAGTCACCGTCATCGATTGCCGTAGCTACGCTGTCAGTCTTGGGCTGATATAAGTCGATCTTTTATCTTTTGTACTGCTTCAATCATTTCTTGCAACATTTCTGACTTAACAAGTTTCTTTTCTCCAAATTCATCCCAGTACAGAGGAGATCGACATTTTCTATCATGTAATGCTTTGAGTGGTGGCATTTGAATTGAAGAGTGATAGCTATTATTATATGAAAATTCCATGAGTGCTAAATATCGATTCCAGCTGCATGGAAATTCCAACATACAAGCACAGAGCATATCTTCTAAAATTTGAATAGTTTGCTCTGACCGTCTGTGAGTTTGGGGATGAAAAGCTGTGCTAAATTGGAGACTAGTACCCAACACTGAGTGCAACTCTTTCCAAAATCGTGATAAAAATTGGGGATCCCTATCAGAGGTGATGTTTACAAGTACGCCGTGAAATCTGACTATTTCTTCAATACACAAGTACGCAAATTACTCCATTTTGAAGGTCATTTTGATTGGTAAGAAATGAGCAAATTTTCTCAATCGGTCCATGATAACCCAAATTGGATCAAATCCTCTATTTGTCTAAGGCAACCCACTCAAAAAATCCATCGTTATCTTTTCGCATTTCTAGTCAGGAATTGGTAATGGTTGCAAGGTACCTGCAAGTCTTTGGTGTTCAGCCTTTACTTGTTGGCACGTTAGGCATTTTAACACAAATTTAGCTATCTCTCGCTTCATATCTAGTCACAAATACAAAGTCTTGATTTCTTGGTACATCTTGGTTGATCCTGGATGTAATGAATAAGGGGAAGTGTAGGCTTCTTGGAGAGTATCCCTTCTTAAATTGTCACCATTTGGCATGTAAAATTGATCATTATTTTCCAAAATTTCTCGTGAGGAGATATTGTATACTGGAATTTGCTTCCCTCCTTCCAGCTTCTTCTTGATATCACAAGCAAAAGTATCTTCCCCTTAACTTTGTTTGATTCTTTCTAATAGGTTAGGTTGAAGTGTCAAAGTGGCCAATCTCAAGTTTCCGTGTCTCACTATGTCTAAATTGAAGTTTTCAAGGTCCCTTTGAAGTTCTTTTGGAATTTGCTTCTTAGTTGGAATCTTCTAGCTCAAAGCATTTTCCACTATATTGGCTTTTTCCTAGATGGTAATTAGTCATAGTCCTTTACCAACTCTAGCCATCTTCGCTGCCGTATGTTGAGATCTTTTTGTGTAAAGAAATATTTTAAGCTGTTATGGTCTGTATATATTTCGCACTTCTCGCCATACAAGTAATGACGCCAAATATTAAGAGTAAAGACAATGGTAGCTAGTTCTAGGTCATGGGTAGGATAATTTTGTTCATATGGCTTTAGTTGGCACGAGGCATAAGCAATGACTTTGCCATTTTGTATCAAAACACATCCCAGTCCTTGTTTAGATACATCACTATATATAGTGAAGCCACCTATTCCTTGAGGTATGGTCAAAATGGGGGCTATCGTAAATCGGGTTTTTAATTCTTGGAAACTCTTGTCACATTCCTCTGTCCATTTAAATGGCACATTCTTGCGGGTTAACTTAGTAAGTGGTGTGGCAATTTGAGAGTAATCTTTAACAAATTTTCTATGGTATCCCACTAATCCAAAAAATTTTCTTACTTCTATTGGAGTTCTTGGTGGTGACCAGTTAAGTACAACTTCAATTTTACTGGGATAAACTGATATTCTATTTTTAGTCACATCATGGCCTAAAAATGTGACTTACTCCATCCAGAATTCACATTTAGAGAACTTGGCATATAATTGATTTTCTCATAGAACCTGAAGAACAATACGCAAATGTTGCTCATGTTCTTCTTGGACTCTTCCGATCTTGAAAATATCATCAACAAAGACGATAATAAATTTATCCAGAAATTCCTTGAATACTCGATTCATTAAATCCATGAAGGCTGCCGAAGCATTAGTTAGCCCAAACAGCATAACTCAAAGTGTCCATATTGAATGCTAAAAGCTGATTCTTGAGATCGGAAGATCTAATAGGTCATCAATTCTAGGAAGCAGATACTTAATCTTAATTGTGACCTTGTTTAGTTCTCGATAATCGATGCATAATCGCATCGATCCATCCTTTTTCTTCACAAAAAGCACCGGTGCACCCCGAGGTGAAATGCTAGGTCACATCTAGTCGAGTTTTTAATTCTTTTAACTCAGCAAGTGCCATTCGGTAAGGTGACTTAGACACAGGTTGAGTACTTGGAATTACTTCAATAGTAAATTCGATCTCTCTATCAGAGGGTAATCCAGGTAATTCTTTGGGAAAAACATCTTGAAACTCATTGACAATGGGTACAGAGAAGATAGTGGTTGGGGTATTGGTCTTCATTCCATGTAGGCTTATGCAATACACTTCATATCTTTGATTTACTAATTTCATGGCTTTTATAGCTGAGATAATCATTCTAGAGGTTCTTGCTTGTTTATGAAAAGAGATAGGCTCCTTCCTTGGGGATTTCAAGGTTCTAGATTTGCAATCAATTAGAACTTCATGTTTAGTTAGCCAATCCATTCTAAGGATAACATCAAAGTCTTTGATATCCAGTATAATTAAGTCCGCTACTGACTTAATATCTTTTACTCGAATCAAGAGATCGGAGGTAAGTAAAATGTTGCATTTTGGATGGCTCCTGAAGCAATCATTACCTCTAGAG
>CAVNYN010260615.1:0-19078 GCA_963692815.1 Nyctanthes arbor-tristis
CAAATAATTCTTTCTTTCTTTCTTCCTCGGAAGGATCTTGTCTTGTCTTAGAGAATAGATATTCTCGTTCTTATGCATTAAAGCATATACGCGTATCATAAAGAGATCTTAAGCATATATGCATTATTTCTTAAGCATATAATAATATGCAAACTTTCTTGTAATCACATATTTTCACATAACATTTATCACATAAATCAATTAATAATGCGCAATACTTTAAGAAAATATTTTATAAATTTAGAGTCTACCTTAAACCTGTGAGTTGAGCTACTTTGAGAGAAATCTACCCGTCTATTGCTCTTCGCGCCTCGTCTAGTGAAAATAAAATGAATTATTTTAGTATGAAAGAAATAATACTTTATAAAAAGGGAAATAAACTTTAGGGACTAAATTAGAACTTTTAAATAGTTTAGGTTCGGGACTGAAAAGGTAGATAATAAACTTAAGGGCTGAATTCACAAAACTTAAAGTTAGAGTCCCTATTTGGCTAAACTGGAAGTATTGGGACTGAAATAATTAAATTTGAAAGTTAGGAAACCTATTCGACTAAATTGAGACTCAGGGAACCGAAATATATAAATCCAAAACTCTGGGGACTGGTTTAAACATAATCAGACGTTGGGGACCCGGGTGCTAAATATTTTTTTATAAAAATCCCAAATCTCCACCCAAATCGACAGACCCAAATTTTGGAATCAAGAACGGAGGTTGGGCCTGCCGGCGTGCGTGTGTGTGTTCTAGGGCCGGCGAGTGGAACTCCGGCGAGCGGGTGAGGGACGCGGTTGGGGTTCGTGTTGGCCAAGGGGTTGTGGCTCGCGTTTTGTTCGAGGGTGTGTGTGTGACGGGAGCCGCGGGTGTGAGTCTCACCGGGCATAGGAGGTTATGGTTCAGGGGACGAGACAGAGTAGCGATGGCTGGGTTCGGTCGGGTTTTGCGACTGGCCGAAGGCTTGAACTCGGGATTTGGGCGTGGGGTCTTGGGTTGGTTTGGTTGAGGGCTCGGGAGAGACGGTCCGACCTCGGGAGGAGCAGCGGTTTTGAGCGGCGAAGAGGGGCTCGCGGGATTGTGGCCTGGCAGAGGGGGTCGCGGGAATGGAGGTGGATTGGGTCGCGGTGGCTGAGGATCGGGCGATAGTGGCGTCGCAGTGGCGGTGCAGTGGGGGTGATGGTGTTGGCCGGTGGTGTGAGTCGGAGACGGCCAGAATACTGTCGTGGGTGATGGCCGGTGGTTGTGTATCTATTTGTGTTTGTGATGTATGTTGAATTTGGAACAATTAAGGCTGAGCACGAAAAACAACCTACCGGTGCACAATGTTGAGAAATTTGTGTAGATAAAATACTTGTCATTGGGGATGTTTATAGGTTTTGAGATACAATTTCCTAGTTCGACCGGGAGTTGGTCTCTTAAGTGCATAGAACTTTCATGTGTATTAGTAATCGAAGTTGAATGAATTACGAAATAATAACTACGGCTAAAACAAGTCGAGCTAGGATACAAGAATTGTAATAAAACTCATTTGATATAAAAGATTTGGAGCTTTTAGAAAACAATTTATTTAGTATAAAAATTTAATTAAGTCTCCGAATATTTGACTAGACAAGCGCGAACTTAAGCAACTTTAAAATTTTGTGAAATTATAGCGACGCGAAATTATTTAATAAAATTAATTTTTCTAAAAATTTCCGGGTCGCTACAGATGGCAACAGGACTGGTTGGGGTCGGGTTTGGTATCCGCGACCCGACCCAAATTTTTTTGCCCCGCCCCGTCCTATTGAATCAGGGCGGGTCGAGTTCAGGGAGGGGGGAAATCCCCAATTCTGCCCCTGTTTTTCCTTTTTTTCTTTTGAAAAATAAAATCAGACTATATAAAACACATTATTTCCCTATAGCAAAAGCAAAAAATTTATAGGAATTAAAAACGAATAGACAATAACAATTCTTTCCCTGATTTAAACAAATCAATTTTTTTTGGTTAAATAAAAAAATAGAAACTGGGTTTTGGGTTGGGTTGGGTTGGGTTGGGTTGGGGAGGGGAGGGGAGGGGAGGGGCGGGGACCCCCAAACCCGTCCCCTCCGAGAATTTGATTCGGGGCACAAAGTCCCTGTCCTGTTCGGGGTGAGTCCTCATTAAGTTTGAATTTTTGAGTTTATACTGTCATCTCTAGACTTAGGTGCATATTTGCCAATTAACTCCAAATTAAATGGTTGATGAATAATTCCAATTTCTGTCTCAACATAAAAAATTGACATGGATAATACGGCCGGTGTGATTATTATCACTAAATTTGAAAGTTTGCTTTGGGTGAAAGAAAGAAAAGAAAAAAAAGGTGGTATCCGTACTAATATGTCAAATTTCACGTATTTAATAATTATAATTTTTCTATATTCTTGCATCATAGCTTATGATTGGTTGTTATTATTTTTACACTTTATATTTTTTATTAATTTTTTAATATTTTTGGATATTTTTCTTTTTCTCGTTAATCTATTTGCCATGATGAGAGCGAGGACATCGTATTCTCACTTAGATTCAGTAAAAAATCGGGAACAATTTAGGGTTTAGGGGAAAAGAGAACAATAGAGGGACACACACTCTGAAATCTCTAGGTACCAATATTATTGTAGGCTTGTAGCGATTTCTACGAAGATAATTCATATTTCCGTTCTTCATCACCAAACTTTGAAGGTAAAGATAGATTTCAGATTTAGTTTTTAACTGTCAATTCCAGGGAAGGAGCTATCCAGTTCCGATTCCGTGTAGTTTCATTGCCACTTTTATAGCTTGAAGATTGATTTTTTCCCCCTTTCTTCACGCAAACTTGCAACGGGATTTCCTGACAATATATAGTTGAATTTTTGCCGTGGATGTTTATTTTTGTGCTTGTCTAGAAGTCTAGAACTGAACTGGTGCCCTCAAGTGTAATCGGTAAGATAACCAGGAGCAAATTTCATTAGGAGCAACTGCTCCCGTTAAACCCTAGGTGGCTCCACCCCTGGTTTCTTCTCCAATTGCATGCTTTCATTGCCACACTTTTTCTTTTGAATTAGCTACCCTTCGTGAACACATTATTTTCTTTTGTCTCAGATTACTTTACTTTGGATGGACACCACAACACATATTGTCTGAGCTACTAGTTTTACTTGGTCGTTCAGAATGCATGGTCGAGGTTACAGCCAAGCTGGGCAGGGTCCTTATCCGCCCCCACCTCCATTTCAACAACTACCCTTTGCTAGATCGGCTCGCAATCTACTTCTTCCCAGCAAAGCCATAATACTTTAAGACCTGCAGGAATCCAACAAGCTCCATCATTTCCACTTCCCCTTGGCCCGCCTGCATATCCGCATGCCCTTCCTGGCCCCCCGCATCAAGGTCGACATATCCCAGTGCCATCGAATATGGTGAATTCTGGTCAATCTTACTTTACGCAGCCCCCTCCCCAGCAAGGTGAAAGGAGCACCAAAGTGCCACATTCCTATCCAACTTCACAGCAACACTTGCCATGGAATGGAAGTATGAATCAAATGGGACCTCTTCCAGGTTCAAGTCCACTTCCACCACATGGGCATATAATGGATAGAGGTGCATCACATTTTCCACCATCTCAATATGCGCCGCCGCCACCGCCGCCACCACCACCACCACCACCTTACTCTTCAAGGCCCAGTTTTGGAGCAACAGATCCATCTGTTTCCTTTGTGGAACCGATGCCTCAGGATCCTCACATTCCTTCCAAGAATTCACTTCCACCACCACCTCCCTCTCCCCAAACTTCTTCAGGAGCTCCTCCACTTCCAGCATCTTTGCCATGTGCTGTTGATGATGTCTCCCAGAATAATCGAAGTAGCACTTCAAATGAGGATGAACAGAATGGAGGCAATTCAGTCAACGAATTTCCACCTCCAATAAAGCTTGTGGAGAATAAAATAGCACAGAAAGAGACAATTGACAGTGGCCCTGAAGCAGAAAAAATGGATAATGTTGTTGCTTATGTGCCATCTGATTCCGATATGGATATGGAAGGTTAGTCCAATAATTTCTATCCGACGTTTGTTAGTGTGGTGCTGAAAAGTGGGCATTTAATTTTGGTACTTATTCTGTTACACTATCATGCTTGATATCTCGAGGGCAATATTTAATATTTTAGAGTCCTAATTACAAGAATCACCCCGGAAAGTCATTTAATTTGGTCTGTTTGGATGCACATTACAATACTGTGATTTGAATTTCCTTTTTTCTATTTTTTGTTTTAACTTCTAAGGGTGTGGTGAAATGCTGGCTTATGGAAGAAAAATTTTACTGTTCTTTGATAATATGTCAAATATATTTAACATTTTGTGGTGGCATGATGTTGTACCGAAGAAACCTAATTTCTGTCCTTCAATAATATGTCAAATATATTTGGCGTTTTACTTGAATAAAGCTTTAAAAGTGTTTGATTTTTAGAAGGGGAAGATAAAAGGAGGAGCAGAATGATAAATTAGGGAGAGAAATCAACTTTAAACATTAATGAAGACTGTAAAATATAATGCTAACTGCTAAGCCTCATATATACAGGTTTTGCCAATCCTAATCTAGTTAGGAAACAGTTGTAAAAAGAGCTCAAAGATAGTAGAATATCTTTGATATCTGACCCTGATACTTTTTCTTAGAATATAAGAGCCTAAACTCAGAAAGTCTTCATTATAATAAATCTAATAATGTCTTTATCATGAGCTATGTTGAATATATTGTTGAATTGATTATGGCTAATACTTATGAGTGTTATGCCATCAAAGGTCAATATTTATTCAAATGAAAAGTGTGAAAATGAGAAGGTTGTCTTCTTTGCCAAGTTGTAATGAAGTCGATCCCAAAAATCGCTGGTAGTGTTGGTCTAGGGTGCATTAAAGTTAGAAAACTTAGATGATTTGGTCAGTGTTGACGAGGACATGGCCTGTTTATTGAGGAGAGGATTTTGGTAGAGCAAGTTAGGAAAGCGAGAAGTTAACCGGAATAAATATAGCCTATTTTAATTGCTAAAGGTCTTGTTTTAGACCTCAGTAGATGTAGTAATGTCTGGAGCAGAATAGTGAAGAATGATTTATGCAGCTCATTTCAAGTTTTATTGGGAATGAGGCTTAGTTTGTTGTTGAAAAGGCGTCTACATATTTTGGCAATTTTATGATGTAAAAAATATATTCGAAACCTGCCTCAGAGACAATTACTGCAATGCAATTTTTTGAGGCTTATGCTTTAGTTAACACCACTGCCTCAACATTTCTGAGGCACAGGCTCCTTAGTTCTCCAAACTTATTTAGGCATAAGCTGAGCAAACATTAAATTATTTATCTTAGCAATAGCTCATTGATGGCTAAAATATTAAAATGCCATATGCATCAAAGACATACTTCAAGATTAGCACACTACCCTAGCTAATATAGATAATAGTTTCTGCTTTTTACTTTATTTTTTCTATAGATTTTTTTTTTTTTTTTGTACACTTTGAATTATTGTTACATGAATTATTCTATTCTACTTGCACGCAATTTGTGTAAACTAATCTTTTTACACACCATGTGGCCCGTGTGATGGTTATAGATTTTAAAGTGATATGACATGAAGAAACAGGATGATGCCAGGTGGGTGTGTAAAAAAGACTATAGAAAAAATTGTGTACATATAGTAATTCTTTTTGTATTGCAAAGTGTTAACAGTGCTTATAATTAATTATGGTTTTATATTGCATTTTAATAACTTTTTGACTTGTTTTGGTATAAGGCGAGGCTTATGCCTTGAAATGTGTTGAGATGCCTCACCTCGTTAAGGGTGTGTATGGAATTGATTTTGCAAGAATCAATTCTTCTCAATTTTTCCTTCAATTCATTCTCAACCATACATTTTTTAAAAAACATTTTTCACAATTCCCCACACTACTTTTTAACCACACATTCTCCCAAAAAATCACTTTTCACAAAATCAACTCTCAAAAAATCTACTTCATAGACACCGTAAAGAAAGCAGCCTCAATACCCATTGACGCCTTTTTAAACAGCAGGAAGATTGTTTGGAAGATTTTTTCTTTTCATTTAGATTAATATGAGCTAGGATAAATAGTTTTATCCATAGTTCGAATAGGTGGAAATAGGCCACGAGGCGGTTTTGCCTTTGGAGGCAAGGCATAAGTTTCAAGGCGCTTTGAGGTGCAAGCCTCGATAAGAAATGGAAAAAAAAGGGAAATTTTTTAATAAAGCTATAAAAACAAACTATGTCCTTCACCTACTAATGAAATAAATAATATTTACTGAAATAATTGAATTTATGTGTAACGTGTTCAGAGAATAGATGTGGTAATATGATGGGTGAATTTATGTGTAATGGGTTCAGAGAATAATATGCTAGTTCACATGGGGTATTGTTTATTTCATAATTGTGACAAAGAATAGTATGTGGTAACTGGTAAAAAATGTAGTATGAGTTGGTGAATTTACGTGTTAACGTGTTCAGATTTCTGCCAACTGTAATGCACTAATGTGATCAGTAAAGAAATCCCAGGTCCCAACAACTAGTCAACAAAAGGTGGGTAGGAATCATTATCATGTATTACATGATATTATTATAATATACACAAAGTTGTCAGACTTCAGTACAAATAGAAGACAGCACCATTGAAAAGAAGAGGAACAAGAAACGTATTCTGCAAAATGAATTCTTCAATCACCGAGATGACGAGAACAAAAAAGGAAAGAATGGAGGTAAATTACTTCTCAAAACTTTGTAAGCTGCAATTCTACAACTGAAATATGGTTCAAAATCGAGGCTTAAGCCTATGTCGCCTAGAGGCGTCGCTCCTGAGGCGAGCGCCTCGTTGAAATAGTCGTAAGCCTTGTGTTATGCCGTTCTAACTCTTCCGCCTTGAGGCAGAAACCTAACGCCTCGGGCGGAGCCGCCTCGCCTTTTCAAACATTGGTTTTATCTTTGCGGACAACCATCAGTCCATAACTCTGATGACTAAATTTGGTTTGCCGATGGTGAGCTTCTAGCTTACTCAGATTTGGAGAATAAGGATTTGCATCTTGTTGAAAAGTCACTAGTTTTTTATTTTGATTCTCAAGCTTAATGAGTTTGCATTTGAATGAGAATTGACTTGTTGACTGGCGCGCTTTTTCCTTCTCCTTAGGCTGAACGAGTTTGTAATTTTTAGAGTGTGATTCTCATTACAATTTGAGGAAATTATAATGAGGTGGAATGAGGGGTAGAGATTTAATGGAAATTTGAAAGGTGGTTGTAATTGAATAGGTGTCAAATATGTGGTAGCCTGAAATTATGAGAATAAACCACCCCTTTTAGAGCATCTCCAATGGCACACCTTCCGTTCCAACATACATGGTAGATAGAATTGAAAAATTTAGTAAAATGTCTCCAGTGGAGAACGTGAATTGTCAAAGTAATCGAACAGTGTTCGTTAATTATTGGCTTAGATGGTGGTTATGAGGACAAATAAATACGAAAACAATAAAAAATAGTGGATAGACAATGTCTAGATGTAGACAATGTGCTATACATTGTCCATGTTTTCTCTTGCCACGTGGGATTTTTGTTATGATGTGGCTATAAAATTTTGCCAATTCACAGGCTGTTGGAGATGCTCATATAAATTATTCAATATTCACTACATATGTTGTAAACTTTGAAGTAAATTAATGTTTGAGTCTATTTTTGTCTAGTACATTCTCTATAACATGGTTGCTCTATGCATGAAATGCTGAATGGTTGGTTTTATGGCGATTCTAGATGATATCACTCAGCCTGAGGAACAGCAAGAGAACTACTCGTCAAATATTTCATATCCCATATTATCTTCAATAGCTAATTTAGTTGATGCGCAAGAGCAGTTGCAAGCAACTCAGCATACTGGCGGAGATGGTTTTGCTACCAATGCTTCAGATGGAAACTTACGTTGCTCTGGATCCTCGGTATTGGAGGAGCAAAAATTTGGTATATAACCCTTACTGATGTTTTCTTCCTCCTTGAATGATGAACTGGGACTCTTTTGCTTCTAATCCTTTCTTAAATCTTGGCATTCTGTTATGAAGTATCTTGTGTTCGTTACATAATTTGTCCCACTCCCACCTCAAAATAGATAGTTACATTTCAATTACATATGTTGCAGCACCCACGGGTCTCTAGTTTACTCTATTCACATAGATTTATCAAGTCTGTATAAATAATTACGTTTGGGGTATAAATAATTACGTTTGGGGTCCTGAAAAACTTACTGGGCAAAACCATAGAATATATTTCTGTTCCCTTTTTTAGAAACATTGGTGCACTTTGTATTTCAATTTTTTCAGTAGCCACACTAATATGGGGCACCTGCCCACCTCACAAAGTGCAAATAAAACTACTCTCACTGTTTGCTAATTCTATTCTATGTTTCATTTCTTCATTGGAACTTCTATATACATTCTTATAATTTGGATGGGCAAATATCTGTGAGAGAATTATGGATGCATTTGCATATTCTTACAAGTATTATAGTGTGTGATGAAGATGGGTTCACTTTTATGTACTTTGCTTCCATTTTATCTTCTGAACACATGTAATTCTAGAGGCATGGCTTGAGCTAAATTTACACAGCATTAGAATAAAAAGGATTGAACTTAGATCACTTCAGATAGCCCTTAATAATACATTTGATTTAAAAAGGATGGTGTATTTGGCAAACCCAAGTATGGGAGACTTCTGTTGATTATGGTTGATTATATATTTATTTAACTTTATAATTGATTCAGAAAACCCATAGCCAAAAAAGTTGATTATTAAGGGATTTGCGCTGCAGCTATCCCTAGTATTTATTAACATTGACATAAAGTTATTTTTTTTTTCAACCTCGATTTTGTATCTGCAGGATGTGGAATTATATCAGCTCATGATCTTCCTACCAATAGGTCTTCTAAATTTGAATATTCAAGCACAACTGCAAATGGAGATACTGAATGTTCCTTGAATAACAATGTAAAGAAATCAGCTTCTTCAGATGAAAACTCTAGCCAGCAAAAGGTACCAGTGGCTTCAGCAGAAGGTGGTTCTGAGAAGAGAGAGGCAAGTCCTTTTAGACTTCTGCAGGGCTATGCCTCTGATTATAGTCTGGAAAATGAGGACAAAAATCGTTTGCGGAATGTTTCCACATCTCCGATTAATTCACCAAGAGTTTCGAAGGAAGCTGATGCAACATCTTTAGCTACTGGGGAAACTAAGGAACCCAATGAAAGAAATGACAAGAAGATAAAATCTGTAAAGGATGGTAATTCTCGTAAGAAACTCCAATCAAAAGATTCTTTGACCAAATTTGATAGGGACACTGGCCGTGAGAGTGGCAGTCTGCTGAAGCCAGATCCCAGGAATAGTTCAACTGAATTGAATGTAGATGAGTTTGGGAGATTGATTAGAGAAGGGGCTAGTGAAAGTGACACTAGTGATTCACCACATTATACTCGGAGGCGTTCCAGAAGAGGCAGAAATAGAAGCAGAAGTCGTTCGCCTCGTGATAGTAGGAGGAGGAGGAGAAATGAGAGGCATGACCAGTCTCGCAGGTTTGCATTAGATATCTAGCTGATCTTTCTGCAATATTGCATTCCTTTATCGAATTATCTAAGTTTGGATGGTGGAAATTTCAAATTTAATTTGCTGATTCATTTTCAGTTTGTCTCCAAAGAGACGGAGAAGCAGGAGTAGATCACCTGGTTTAAGGCGCGGCCATGATCTTGGTAGATATAAACAGAAAAGAGACAAGGGCCAGCTTCCAGAGTGCTCAGACTTTCGTCGAGGAAAGTGTTATCGTGGAGCTTCCTGTCGGTACTCTCACCATGAGGCTGACAAAAGTGATAGGAGATATAGTAGGGGAAAACTACAGAATCACGATTATCCGCCTCCTTCAAAGAGTACCGATTTATTTGAAAAGATTAGAAGCTCACCTAGAAAATCAGTTCATAAGCATACAGAAGTAAAGGATAAAGGGATTATGTCTGGTTTGCAAGAAAGGGGGCTTGTTAATGAACCGCTAGTTGATCCTACCATACGTGGTACTGTTGTGAACTCTATGGTATCTCCTACTTATTTAGCGATAGATGCAGCAGCTAGAAATCTATCTGATCTCTCTTCTCAGGCCATTCCCTCGGGCAACGAAAATTGTTTGGTTGTACTTTCTGCAGCACACTGTAATGATGGACGCCTTCAAACTGATGATCAAAAACCTCAGCAAATGAACAATAATTTAATTCTTGAATCTTCCTCAAATCTAAGCACGTCTCCAATACAAGATTTTGCGGGCGAGTTACCTTATGTCGGAAATCCTACAGTTAAAGCACATTCAACTGCAGAAGTTCTATCTAAGTCTGCAGATCGGAATGAGTTGTCTCCTGCTAATCCTTCCAACTTACCCCCTCCTTTGCTGTCAGTCAGCCAGGTTAGCAGTGTCCCATCTATGGCACAATTCGAAACGAGAACTCAAAATTATCCTTCCGCTCCCATCCCTCAACAGCACTTTCATTTTTCTGTACCACCAATTTCCTCATCAAGCTCACTTCTCGTCCCCCCTGGAATGCCATTTGTTAATGATCCAACAATTGGGGAAGGCAGGATTCCTTCACAACAAATTCGACAGTCTCAACTGCCTCCAAGGAGTGATTATTCTGACCATACATCAATGAGGTCCCACCCTACAGAATTTACCAGCTCTCAGGTGCATGTGAATAATTTAATGAGTCAGTCACATGGAGGACCTAATGCCAAGGGAGAAGATCGGTTTATTGCATATCCAGTTCAAGGTTTGTATCCTTTGAATGCATATGCTCAACCTACTCATTTTTCCATGCAGTCACCATCACACAGAACCCGAGCTTTCAGCCAAAATCTGCCCCCGAACAGTAGTTCTTCTGGGCACCCTTTCTTCCATCCATCTTCGTATAGACTGCAACACTCTGCATCTGATTGTGCCTCTGGTCAGCTTGCTGATACTGGGGGGAATTTCACGTCTTCCACAAATAGAGTAACTCCAGATTTGCTAGAGCGGAATCAGCCTTCTTCTGCGCCTGGCTTCGTTGGATCTAGAATTTCAAATCATCTCGATCCATATGTATCAACTTTTGACCAGCCACCCAGCTCCAACTATAATTCAAACCTTTTGTATCTGGAAAAAGACAAATATGGTGCTCCGCTTGGAAATCTTAGCTCAAGTATGGTTTCCACGCCGTATACTGCCCAGGCAGCTGAGGGGATTTTGCCCAGGCCGGGTGGTGATCAGTATGATCCACTGTTTGACAGCATTGAACCATCTCTAAATTCATCTTTAAGAAAAACTGATCAACTCCAGAAGCATGAAACAACTGTTGGTTCTTATATTATGCCAACATATAGTGGATCTAGTAAGGCATTGGATGTGGAAGAAAGCAATAAACAGAAAGGCATTGGAGCCATCCCAATTGATGTATTAGTAGATAATGAAGAAATTGGGGAGACAGCAGATGCAGAGGTAGGGGCCGTCGAAAATTATAGTCCAAGCAGTCCAAATGATGCAGCAGACATGACTGCTGGAGAAATAGAGATTGATCAGGTCAAGGCATCTGGGAAAAAGAGGGGGAGGGATTCAAGATCAATGAAACTATTCAAGATCTCCATCGCCAATTTCGTCAAGGAGGTTTTAAAGCCATCATGGCGCCAGGGTAATATGAGCAAGGAGGCATTTAAGACAATTGTCAAAAAAACAGTTGATAAGGTCTCTGGAGCTATGAAGAGCCATCGTATACCAAAGTCGCAGGCAAAAATAAACCACTACATTGATTCCTCCCAAGGGAAATTGACAAAGCTTGTGATGGTATGTCTTCTTTTCAGTTGCCTTAGAGCTAGTCTCGCTAAGTAAAACATGTTTACACAAAAATATTTAAATTAAATTATTTTTGTGGTAAATTTCGAAATAGGTAAATTCCTAATTTCGTGAGGGAGGGGTGGGGGTGGGAAACAGAGAAAAGTAAGGCTTTTTTCCCCCTTAAACAAAGAAAAAGAAGTTTAAGTTGAGTTGCTTTCAGAAAAATGTACAACTTATTTAGTTTTGGAAAAATGAAGTTATCCAAACCTTTTTGGATATTTATGTTACTTGAACATTTTTATACTTAACCAGACAGGTCTGATATTCTGCTTCTGTTTGCACTAAAATAAAAGTACCTCTGTGCATTCTAATGTTGTCATCTGAAAGTTTTTGCTTTACCTCATTAGTGACCTCCACGGCTACTGCTAGTCAGCCGGTTTTTCTCACTCTTGTATTTGTATACTTTTCAACCGCTGCCAGGATCTTCCTCATGCTTTATTTTGTCAAGGATTAAACTCCCGTTCTTTATTTGAAACCCAAAACTTTCTGGTGCATTTGATATTTTGCATGAAACTTAGTTGCTTGTGATGCTTATGGAATAGAGATTTCTCCTAGTAATTTGATTCTTCTAATCTTTTCTGTGCAGGGATACGTTGATAAATATGTAAAAGTGTGAAAGTTGAATTGGAGCCATGGATGGCTGGGGAGGACAGATGTAAGCGCTCTTTCAAACACTGTAACTTTCTAGTTTGCAACGTTTAAGATGAATATGCCTGAGACCATCACATAGAGTCGTCAAACAAGAAATTATACCGCTTGTGGTTGACCATATATAGATTGGAATGCTCTATCCATAATCATAGTATTTTCTACAGTGAAGACACCCAGAAAATAGCTGCCCATGTTAAGTCAGGCATATGGAATCCGTGATAATATCAATGTAAGTTTACGCAGTATCTGAGGCGGCATCTTTGTATTTAATAATGCATTTCTTCCAGGTTTTGTATGTATTTCATTTTTGCCTGTCTTCATTTTTTTTTTGGCATTGTGGTTGCTATGCTTCTGAGTTGTTTTGGTCTGGATGCAACATTGAAATGGAATAAGAACAATCGACCCCAAATTTTCGTGATACCTTGTGGGTAGAGACTTGTTTAAAGTCGCCCACCCTGATACGAATTGCTGTTGTCGTGGTACGAGTGATTTTCTAACACCTATATGGGTGTTGTGGCACCTATTGCCCCATTTAGCTGCATGTATGTCGCATGAATATTACATAGAGCAGCCACGTGGGACATTTAGCATCATCAGTGGCATCCATATTACAGGTATTAGAAAATTTTCATGCTGCAAATAATTTGAAGACGCCAAAATACACTTTCAAAATGCGTAGAGAATGTATGAGAATTGATCAATTGCGCACAACAGTAAAAGATATTCGGAGTCAATTATGTACAGCGATTGCATCATTTTTGAAATCTTATTTAAAATGCATATTGTATTTAAAAAAAAAAAGGAAAAAAGATGCTCATGGTGAACATTCGATTGTTTTTCTGAGCGGGGAGTGCATGCCAATTTTTCGATGAAAATAGTAAGGCTCTGAGAATGGAGCCTTATCTCCTGCGCGGCAACCAAATAGGGTTAAAAAAAAGGGTGGAAAATTCACAACTCAGCCATGCTTACCAAAAGTCTAACAGGGCCCACAAATATTTTGAACCCCAAATTTCAGATATACCCAAACCCATCGCCACAGCAAGAATCCACCACCCCCTCACGAAAATTCCGACAGCCCCCTTCAAAGGTTCACTTGTAAGAACCTAGAAATATCACCACAGAAAAATTACCAATGGGGGGTTTGATTTTTTGTTGCGACGCGAAGGGCAGTAGCTGAGGGACTTGTACAGACCCTTTTCCGGCAACATTGACGGCCTTGGACGGAGGACATGGCTGGGTTTGCGCTTTGCTGCGAACGACAGGCAGGGCAGTGTCGAGGCTTAACGACAGGCAGGGCAGTGTCGAGGCTTTACTTTCCGGCAGGGTTTAGAGACTTGTGGGTGGTGGGTTTGCTAGTATCTTTGATTTCTGAGGTTAGGGTAGAGGCAACTGACTTGTGTTTTGAGGGTTGGAGGTTGGATGCACACAGGTCTCCTTTTCCAGCGGGTTTTTGTCATGGACAAGCACCAGAGGAGAGAGGGAGCAATTGGGTCAGCTAGGGAAGCAGGAAAAAGAACGGGGAAAGGAAAGCAGCAGCAACCGTTTCTTTTTGAGCTCCAACGATGTCGCATCATATGTCCCATCTTTTATCTTTTTTATTACGTTTTCTTAATTTGTTATCACGTTTCTTATCATGCTTTGCATGCTCAAGTATAAAAGTAGGGAGATAATAGAATGAGAGGAGTTTTTTGGATGAGTATTCACGTTTCCTTCCCCAATTTCCCTTCTGTAATTCTCTTCCTCTTTCTGTCTCGTTCTCATCTCCTATCTTAATTCTTGAATTTTGCTATTAATATTAATAGCCCAGCTGGAAGTGATAAACCTAGTTGTTTTGCGGTGGATGTTCTGTATTGTGTTGGTTTTCCTTTGAATCAGGCTGGGTTTGTGACAGTTTTTAGCTGTGTGGGTAGAGGCTGGGATTCACCGGTGGTTTTCACCTTACTGTGAATATTGGAATATTGGGGGTTTTTGATTGGTGAGGTGGGATAGTTTTTTTTTTTTTTGGGAGGTTTGTCTTTCAAAAGCTCCGTGTCATCGCCATAAGGGAGATGAGGCGAATCCCACTCACCCACTCACGGTTGATGAACTTACACCACCCACCCACTGATGTGGGTGGTAACTGGGCGTTGAGTGGCACTTATTTAAAAAAAAAATTTTTTTTTGAAACACAAAACTGAGAATCGAGCAAGAGCGAAAAGCCATTTCACTCCCAAACCCATCTCCCCCTCTCTGACCCATCCTCTCGCTCCCATGCCCCCATCTCTAGCGACTTCACGGCCCTACTGCAACCGGTGAGTGGACGGCGGCGGCTACCGGTGACCACAAGGCGGCGAGGCCTCTTTCCTCCATTTTGAAGTAATCTCTCTCTTGCAATATTATTGTTAATTTTGATATAAAAATATGTTGTTTATCTTGTATGGGACTATTTTTAAGATTTTTGGCCATACTTTTGATAATAATTATGATAATATTCATTAGAAGTCTTCAAGAATGTCTTTGGGGTATCTTACACTGCTCTTAATCAAACAACTATTGGCATAGACCTTTTGTTATTTGATTATTTTGTGTTAGTTATTCCCAGATTATGCTTGCTGATATCATGAACAATGTTGTCATGAAAAAGGGTTTTCATGAAGTTTTAGGGTGGGCGAGAGAGGGGGTTAGGGTTAGGATCGAAATTGGGGTTGGGAAGCACGAGGGTGGGCAACAGAGGGGGTTAGGGTTGGGATTGAAATTGAGGTTCTGTGGTAGGAGCACCGATGGTCCAGTGGCCGCCGTGAAGTCACCGGATATGGGGGTTCGGGGAGTGAGAGGATGGGTGAAAGTGGGGGAGGCAATTTTGGGAGTGAAAATGGCTGGCTTCTCTCTCCTGTTTGATTCTCAGATTTGTTTTCAAATTTTTTTTTTAAAGTGCCACTCAGAACTTAGTCACCACCTACTTAGTGAGTGAGCGGGACTGAAGATAAGGTTCTATAATGAGAGTAAGATCTATCTTCTTAGAAAAATTAGAATGTAGGCCGGGGAGCGGCACCGATGGTGGTTTGACCTGCTTCCTCAATGGAAAGTGGCCCCACCACATAGATGGACCCACTTTCACTTGTTAGCGGGCCCTACCTAATGCTGAAAAATTGTTCAAAAACTGCCATGTCACTTGGATGCTTTTCAAAGTTGTCCTATTTAAACCCAAAAATGACACACAAAGTTTAACAAAATTAATATACAGTAGAATATGTTTTTCAAAATATTATACTCACTCCGTCCTACAAAAATAGTCCAGTAGTTGTTTTCACATATATGAAGAAACTATAATTAATATAGTTTGAAATATTAAATTTTACCTTATCTTTTTACATATATTCTTATATCTTATTAATAGTTTGAAATACTTTCAATGTATAAGTAGTTGAGGTCAAGTAATAACAATAAATTAATTATGGGCACATATTGAATTGAAAAATTAAATACATGTTCAATATAATAAGTGAATTATCATTTTAAGATGGATAAAAATAGAACATAGGACTATCAATAGAACATTGTACTATCTTTTTAGAACAGAGAGGATATTACTTTTGAATCAATGATAATTACATGAGCCACGTGTCTATTTATCAAATCTTTTATTTTCTTTTTTGTCCAAAAATGCTCTTCAAATCAAGTATCTCCAATAGGGTTTCCACATTGACGGTGATGATTCTACATGTTCCCTCTCCTACATAGCTTATCACATCATGCATAAAATTCCACACCCACTCTACATGTAGAAATGTGGAAGCCCTTCTAGACATCCTTCCACCATCTATTTCTCTCTCTCTCTCTCTCTCTCTCTCTCTCTCTCTCTCTTTAATTTGTATATCTCTTTACCAAAGACAATTTACCAAAGACAAAATGGAAGATTTCTCTCTAGCATTGGACAGGCTTTCCAAGTTGTATACTTATGTGGTCTATCTTGGTTTCTTTTTTACATTCACTACATTAGAGATATTTTCTTACTTGCTACCCACTGGGATTTGTCATCCTCCACCTTATCATATGTCTATCATACCTTCCACTTCATCTGCTAGCATCTTTCCAACTAGGATGCTTGTAGCGGAGGAAAGAAGAAAGGAAAAAAAGACTGATAATTTTTGAAACATTTGGTCCCTCAATTTTTAACTTCTCTCCCATTGTGTTCTTCTCCAAACTACTCCATATCATGGTAGGTTTTAGGGGGGTTTTCCCATTAAAAGTGGTATTCTAGCCAGCGGCAAAATATTTTTTTTACTAAAAAAGAAAAAATCATATTTCTAAGGTTTGGGGGCCAAAAAAAAAGGGAAAAAGGAAATGGAAATAAAATTGCGAATGAATGTCTTTGCCAAATCAGGATCGAGTTTAGGGTTTTTAGAGAAGGAAACAATTAAAGGAATACTGTCATCATCTTTCGACACTTGCAGCGCTCTGCACAAGGTATTTCATTTTCATTCCGTCTTTTTCTTACAATAGGATAGCAGTGTGTACACCAATTTAATCTTGTTCATCGAATGCATGAAACTATATGAATCTCATATATTCACTTCGAAAATTAACCTCAAAAATATCAGAGAGAATCTTTATGAAATTTGTCCTAGCAATCTACCGTTGAATTTGACTTCACTTGCAAGTATAGGCGACAAGGAATCTCCCGCAATCATCGTATAGTATAACATAGTGTTCGATAATTTATTTTGTAAAACTAAGGAACTATGGACATAGACGGATTCATGTGCATGCTTGGATAAACACGTGTATACTCAGATTTTGTACTTTTTTCTTGTGGATTATCTCTTTTTCACTCAAGGTAATAGACAAAATATTGCATAAAGGTATGTTAGCCTGGAATTCGTACACAAAAAGTTATTCACACAATTGAAATTTTAGAATGGATGGTGGAGATCAATTTGATCTAACGGCTACAGTTCATCCTCTAAAATATTTCTATAATAATATTGAAGATATTTATAAAAGATTATTATAAATTAAGTCGGTAGACTATTCCATTCTAGTTGTTTGAGGGGTTCTACAGAATTCTAACACAATATTCACATACTCGTCTTTTAAATAATTCTAGAAAAATGTGAAAAATATATCATTCTTGCAAAGATTAAAAGAATTTGATATTTAAAACTAAAACTTTGAAATTTTTATTTTATTTTTGGAATTTCTCTTTTATGCAAAAAAAGTGGTTATATGCGTCAACATCTCCTAAACACAACGAAGTTATCAAGTTGTTTAGAAAAAAAATTTCAAAGTCACAAACTTATAAAAGTAAGAAATTATGAATAGTTAACTTAGTGATAAAAATGTATAGTAAGAGACAAATTGCACGTAGAATTAAATGTATACAAATTATAACTAATATAATATTAACTAACGTACAACCCTATAGAGTTATATCATTATTGTTAAGATATGGTAAAATGGACATTAACAAGAAAAAGTTAAGGCCAAAATGAGAATGTGAATATTTTACACATATTTCCGCTTTATATATATGAGTTATTTATTAAGTTTTCTTCTGTTGATAACTTAAAACTTGGATCATTAATCATTATAAGGTCCGGCCCTTTAAAGGGGTTAGTGAAATCTACGCTTCACGGGTTTAAAGAGGCGAGTGAATTCTATGCCACCTAGCCCCACTACTCGCTGCTCCCACCATCATAGCCTGCTACCATCCATTTTCATTATCGTGCTTCCAATTTCTATGGTCGACATAACAGGCACAATCACCATCGTAAAACCATAGCCACAGTCCTTCCATTTCGCCACAACCTCTGCAGCCGCCACCGCTGCCATAATTGCAGTAGCCACCACAGCTGCCTGACTCCCAGAGATCGCAACAGCCACCTCCCAAACAAATCGCTACTGCGATCTGTTTCACGCTACAGTAGCAGTTGCAGCCGCTGCTACTATTTAGCAATCGTAGCACTAGCGATATGGAGGGCAGACACTTCCAATGCTGTATTGCTATTTTTTTCTTTTTTTATTTTTTATTTTATTTTATATATTTTTTTGAAATTTCACAGCCGATTGAAATCCATTTGTTCTCGATTCAAAGCTTTGAACCTGTTATGTCATTCGTACATGGTATTTTTGCTCCTTTGTTCTTTGTCATTATAAGAGCTTTACTTGTTACCATTATTTTATAATTTTTTTTACTATGCAATTTTGTGATCATTATCATGGTAACATGATTGTTACCATGAAGATTTGTTTCCTCAGTTTTTGGAACGACTTTTCTTTCTTGTTCTCATTTTGTTAGTAACATAATGCTGCTGCTTTTTTTTTTTTTTTACTTTGTTACCATAGTATTTTCCTAGTGGTAACATTTTACTTCGATGTTAACATGATTTTCACACACGAAATGTGTTGTTAAAATTAAATTTTTCTTTGTTTTTGGTAACATTATTTTTTAAATGTTATTTTTCCTTTCTTTTTCTTTTTTTTTAATTGATTCGGGGGGGGGGGGGGGCAATAGCCACCACGAGGGTTGCCAGTGGTCATAG
>CAVNYN010260615.1:19098-49208 GCA_963692815.1 Nyctanthes arbor-tristis
CCCCCCCCCCCCCCCCCCCCCCCCCCCCCCCCCCCCCCCCCCCCCCCCCCCCCCCCCCCCCCCCCCCCCCCCCCCCCCCCCCCCCCCCCCCCCCCCCCAAGAGCCACCACGAGGGTTGCCGGTGGTCATAGTTTGCCAGTAGTTGTTGAAAGCGGTGGCAGCAATGATGAGAAGAGTGACGACTAATTATAACAAGTATTATTATTCATAATAAATTAATACCTAATAAAGTTAAAATTAATAAAGAATTGAATTTTAATTAAAATTGGTGTAGGGTAGTTTTAAAATAGAGAATGACATTTTTGCAATTACTTTTAATTTGGGGGTATTTTTTTTAAATTCTATTACAAATGGTGGTTTTATATAGCGAACCTTTGTTTTTAAGTAATAAAAAGAAAAAAGGGCCCAAAATTAGGCCTCGAAATTGGCCTATCCAATCCCAAACAATTGTTTGAAGCACTTTATTTTTTGAATTTATAAAGGAAATTTATATTGAGTAATGGAGATTTAAAGTTTGAAACATTTGGCGATTGTTGAATAGTTGTCAAATGAACAGTTAAATCATAATAAGTAAAATTATAATGAAAAAAAATAAAGAGTTTCAAAGCTCAAACTAATTGGTTTAAAAACTAAAAAAAAAAGAATAATAATAAAAAATAATAAAAACAAAACAAAACAATACCGGATAAACAAAACAATACTGGGAATAGGGAGTCGAAACAAAACCTTCGAATTCGAACGTCTCTCAGTCGCAAGTGAACCGGTGAACGGTCGCCGTCGGTCGTCGCCGGTGGAGTCTCCCGTTTGGTCGCCGGTCGGCAGTCACTCGCGCAGCGCAGCAGCCAAAGCCTCAGGTAAGCTAACCCTAATTCCTAAGTTCCTAATTCCCAATTGGCGTTTGGAAATTGCTAATGAGATCGCATTTACTTGTTTTGTGCTTTTTTGAATTAGTCTATTTATTCTTCCTATGATTTAGCCTACTTTTCAAGAGGAATTAGACATGCATGATGAATTGGGATTTAGGCATAAGGGAATCCAATCTTTTAATAAAAAGGATAAATATGAGAACGTGTACATTGCTGGAATTTTTATATTGCAAAGTTGTGAATTATAATATGATATTTGGTCAAGAACCTATGCACTGAATTATTATGAATTTTTTCATTTGCTGGAATTTTTAAACTATTTTCACCACTTCAATCCAACCATTATAGCACAGAAGTGCAGCTTATTGAACGTAGGATACCGTCTAGAATTATATTTGGGTTGTGTTTTTCATTTTTTATGATTAAAAGAAAAAAAATTGGGATCTATTTGCTCGAATCCATTTGCACTTAGAGAATTATGAACTGACTGATATGAACTTATGGAATTAATATATTGTTACTTATAGTTATAGTCATCTTTGGTTTTGCTTCATTATTTTTATTGGTACTTGTAGGACAATTGAATTGGAAATAGCTATATGTCGTGCCTCCATCTCAATCAGGATATCAGAAAAGGAAAAAGAAAGAGAAGGAAATAGCTCTAATATGAATACAGGCAGGAGACCTTTGAATAGTGTTTTTGCCTCTAAAACACTGTAATGCGTTTTGGTGATATAAGTAATCTTTTAGAATTTTTTATTTTTTTATTTTTAAACTTAATGTTCAATATATGCGTCTTTAACCCTATATGTTTTGTTTCATGGTAAAAGCTAATTATTTTTCTCTATGCTGGGGGCCTATTTTTTGAGCTCGCCTGAGGCCTTAGAAATCTGATCATTATCAATTCATTGATTAAATCACTGAACCTCACAATTGTGCAAATTTCTCTCTAATCTTTCCACTCCTAAGCCCATTCTGTGTCTTTGCCTCTATACCTTCTTTCTTTCTTTCTCCCTTTTCTTTTTTCTTTTTATAAATTAATTGAATCTCTTTACCACTATCATTCACTGGTTGACTGATACTTTGATTTTGTATATTGAGAAAGATTTTTTTAACACTATTGATAACGATGTAATTTTACGTCATGAAATTATGAAACCGCATAGGGTACATTTTGTAAAAAGGTCCTACAGTTTGTAACTATGTTTTTCTATTAACAGTGGAAATGGGGAAGTGTAGCATTGGGATGTTGCTTTATTTTCTGCCTATTGCTTGCTAGATACTTTGTAAGTAAAATGTGTTGCAGACACATGTTTCTTAAATTTTTATTGTGCATACCCGTTTAAAAAGGTCTAGCTCCGCCATTGACTATGGGCACACGGTTTCTAAAACCCTTTTATCTTACTTCTCTGTCCCGGACATTTATCCACATTTGATTGAGATAATCTATTGAGCTATTTCTTGTTTTTGAGCTTAGAGGATGGGGCTAAGCTCGAAAGTTGCTTTTTCTTGTTTGGCTAAGCTTAAAGCACCTTACTAGGTCAAAATTTCCCTAGTTATTGTATTCTGATATTGGGGCTGTGCTGACTTCTGATCATAGCTAATTGTGCATTCTAGGCATTCAGTAAAAACTGATTAGCAAAACCATGAATCTTAGGAAAGTTGATACATTAATTATTTATGATGAAATTAGCTAACCATATTTGTCTTCTGAAATGTATTAAGTATGGTAACTGACATATACTGTTACCTTGATGACTTGGGTTCTTCTGATTGGCTAACTTAATCAGAGATTCTACTTTTATTTCGTCATAAGAACTAAGGAGTTCTGGCTTGGATACAAGTTGAAGACGTAATCATGTCAAGTGGTGCTCCTACTTCAATCTCTTACGATTACTTTTTTAGGAAAAGGGCAATACAAGCTATTATGCATTGAGCATCTTAAATGAACTATTTTTCAGTTATGGCCAAGATATGTGATTGATTAGTCCATTAAATTTTGAGTAGTGTTGTAAGTATAGTTTGTATTTCACAAAAACTATGAGATCATGGGTATTGATTGCAATTGGGTATTCGAATACTAGATTTAGTAATGCTTGGTGAGGATAGGTTATAATTTAGTAAAGAAGAATAGAGGAAATTCATGAGGTCACAGGATTGCAGATAAACATTTTGGGTAGTAGTTGTGGATGGTTGTAGGTATTACTAAATGTGTGGGTAAAACTGATTAAAATTGTAATATTAAATTAAGGAGATTATAATTCATGCCCCCAACCCCCAGCAGAGACAAACACACACATGCACGTGCAAAAATGGGGAAAAAATAAAGAAAGAAAAGAAAGGAAAAGCTCTTCCTAATCACTGAATGAGAGAGGTCTCTGCCTCACTGGTGTGTCAACAGTTAATCCAATAGCCATCTCAGGAGCTGGTTGTCTACTAATCACCTTGTCCATGTGACAGAATAGAAAAGCCGTTACTGGATCAGTTAGTTGAATCAGTTCATTCATCCTGTTTACCGGAACAAGATAATTATTAACTCTGAGATGCTGTTGGCTTTTTGAAGATACAGCTTAATAAATAAAAATGTAAACATTTTCATAATTCCTGGAAATTCTAATAATTTAGTTGCTGGTTGCAGATATGCAAAATAATCACTCGACAGAAGACCTTGATGGGGCTGTGCCCATTATTGATGGTGAAATAGGTAATTTGGAGTGTGCTGAAGGAGTTACAAACGTGGGAGCAACTTCTGGTGACACATTTATAAGTAATCCTTCTCCACATTCTAGCACAGATGCTGAAGAAGGTGTTACAAACACAGGTGTAACTTCTGGTGACGCATTTAGAAATAATCCTTCTTCACATTCTAACCAGCAGTACCAGTTGAGGACTATAGATACGGACTCTTCAATGTTGCGGTCTGATTCTTTCCAAACAGTAAATAATGATGTTATCCTACCACTGGAGAGAGCTTCTGTTGGCTGTACCAGAAAAAAATTACTTGTTCTTGACGTTAATGGACTTCTTCTAGATATTTCTTCATATGTACCTTATGATTATGATCCAGACACAATAATATCCAAGAAAGCAAGTAAGCACAAAAAAATAAAATCAATATTATTGAATGCTGACTATAAAATTCTCACTTAGTTCTTCTATTGCTGTAACAGTTTTCAAGAGGCCCTATTGTGATGATTTTTTGAAGTTCTGCTTTGAGAACTTTAATGTGGGTGTATGGTCATCACGGAACAAGTACTGTCCTTGTTAGAATCAAGCTTCTCTTTGTTTATTTTGATATTATTCTGTGTCTGGTCATATTGTGGAGAACATGGTGCAATCTCATGCTGATGTAAATTTTGCAGGAAAAATGTGGAGTCTGTTCTTGATTTTTTGTTGGTGAATAATAAGCGCAAGTTGCAGTTCTGTTGGGTACGTTATTTTAGGCAAGAAAAATTACAAGCGATGTAGCTTTAAGTTGCTTTCATTTGCATACTTACTAGACTGTTTGCTTGAGTGGCAACCTGTTGTAGCCTTTTCATTCTCTCCATCGGTTAACAGTTAATGCTTTGGTTACATGTTACTGTCAGTATTTGCCCTCATAATGCAGTATGGCATTAATTATAAATTTACAATCTATTAGATGATCGTGTTGGACAAGATGCTCCTTAAAATGTGAAAATTCAGGGGTAGGGAAATGTCTTTTAACTAAACGTGAGCAAGATGTCAGCCGTGTTTTTGACCACTGGTACGATCATGATATCAACTGGTAGATTCAATTTAGAGCCCTACAGCAACATACTAAAATCTATATCACTTGGGATTTCTAATCTCTTGGCAACTTGCATTTCATTTCTTCTCCTTCTTCAACTTTGTGGTTGCATAGCTTCTGAAGCTTGTGGTTTTTGACACCCCATTTATTAGCTCTTGCCGTTCGTGATCTCTAAGGAAATGATAGCCAGTTCAACATAAGACCAGATTAAACCCTCGTCTGTACCATGTTAAGTGGAGGAACAAATCTTGTATGCTTTAATATGCTTTTGTATGAAAAGGATGGGTGCATATATTTGGTGAGATTCTTATTCACTCCTCATTTCATGGGATTAGAATCAGTGTTGTTTTTAATTAATTGGAATTCCTCACAATCAGTTCTGCATTTCATGGGATGAGGATCGGTATCCACCAATCCCACATATTTATGGATTGGAAAATGATTTCCAACAGTAAAGAGGTTAGGATAGGTACATTTATTTTTCTCTGACGAGATTATAAAATTTTCAATTCGTTACATACATGCATAACAAAAGAAAACCAGTGGATAAGTATTTTACTCTTTTCATGTGGACCTGTTTAAGTGGTGAAACATGTTTGAAAGTTACCAGCATTACTTTTTAGGCACCGATTTTGAGAGTGCTGCCACCATTTGTGGTACCAGAGAGAAATTCTACTCGGCCCCATTTATAATTAGCTTACATAATAATCACTTTTTGCTTAGTAATTGATGGAGAGTGGCAGTTATATGCAAAAGAAAATATGCATCAGATGCATGCAATTGAATGGATAAACCCCACATTGATAATGGTGGTTTACTGGAGGAACGACATAAATCTGAATTCTAAGAGAAATTAAGTGCTACTTCACATCAGTTCCATTTACTTAACAGAAAATTCATGTGACTTGCATGTCAGTTTTTTAAGTTGCAAATCAGTCATAAATCATAATCAGGAAAAAAATCACAATTACAAATGTGTGGGTACTAAACTAAATACTGCATTTAATAAGGACAAATTTTGATGTGTTATAGATGTAATGTTGACATCTTCTCGTCAAAAGGCTCTTAACTTTCTACTTTCCTTGTTCTTAGTCAGAATTCGGCTTTTGTTCTTGATTGCTGCTCCAACTGAGATGCTGAATCATATATTCATGTTGCTTAGGATTTTTTCAAAGGTGATTCTGCATTATGTTTATTTGTATTACAATAGGGTTTGGTTCCAGGACGCGTGCTTCATGGTTGTTAATTTCATTCAAGTGATCATGAATTTAACATTGGACTGTTGTATCTCATTGGATAATTTTGTTATAGTTTGCTTATGTTTGTGCATTTTCAAAATTTGCAGGATCAATCGCATTGCACATACACTGATTTCATGACTGTCGAGAACAGGGAGAAGCCTCTTCTATTGAAGAAGCTTAAAAGGTTATGGGAAAAGCGCGAACCTAATCTTCCATGGGAGAGGGGAGAATATAATGAATCAAACACTCTGTTATTAGACGATTCTCCTTACAAGGCTATATGCAACCCGGTTAGCTGATTTTCTCCATGTAGTCATTTAAATATTTCTGTTACATCTATTGCATTATTATTCAGACTGGATTCCAATTCTTTCATTTCACCTTTTCCTTCCTTTTATAAAATGTTTAGCCATACACAGCAATCTTTCCATACACTTACCGGTACAGGGACAGAAGAGACAGTTCATTAGGTTAGTTGTCTTCTGTTTTCTACTGTTGTGCCCATCTACTTCTGTATATGTGGTACTTCATTTCTGGACTATTGGGTGTGACTACTTTCTTAATGTTGTTGAAATGTGCTAGTCTGGTGGACACCACTATTTGTCATTCTAGATTGTATCCTCGATTTTACTAGTGGAGGACTTGTGCGCTGTTTGATAATTGCAGAATTGTGGCAAAAGTTTTCTTTTATTTTCCCTTCCTTTTTTTTTTTTTGGTTAAATTACTAATAATTAAATTAGATTTTACCTTTGTCGTGCTAGGTGGTTGTGATCACATAATTGACGATTTCATTTCTCAACTATAGTCTCTTTTCTGACATGATCAGGTTAGACTTGGAATTAGATACCATATATTTGACATGGACATTATAAATGAAAAATGCAGATGACCTATTTGTGTAGTGTTAAAACACATTCAAAATATATACTTGTAGCCTTATACATTGAGAAGTTGATACTTTGACAGCACCATTTAGAGGTTGCGAGGCAGTAATACTGAATCCTGATGAGCAAATCAGAGTGGACGCTGAATGTCAATCATTTGTTTTTGATAGACTAGGATATAAGTTTATTTTATGTTCCCTCTTATTGGGAGGTAGCTCAATAAGAGCATCTCAAACGGTCTTTTTATTCTCTACAAAAATACACTTCAAACAATATAGGATGTCTAGAACACATTCTAGATATAAAAGGCACGCTAGACATCGTCTATCCACATTTTTTACACTCTCCCCTCTCTTCTTGGGCCAATAATTGATTTACACACGTCCCACCACTACACTTCACATTCTCCATTGGAGATGTTTTATCTCATGCTTCTTATTTGATCTATCTACTATGATGCACGGTGATCCTGACCTATTGGAGATGCTCTAAGTACCGAAAGTATTATGCCCAAAGTTGACACTTATTTCATCCAAAAATAACATAATTAAATAGGTCCACATTCAAAGATTACTTTTATCTCTTCATATAACTGCATTAAAGTTATTTCAGTTGCTTTTGGTAATGATTTAGTTAGTAAGACAACAAAACAAATTTCAACATGAAGCCCCGTGCGAATATCTGCATTGTTTTTATCTTCAGCCACACTTCTTTTCTCCTTTTCTCTTTTGGTGACTCGTGCATAATCATTTTATGTATAATTTACAGGTCCTGGTGGTGATCTCCGTGTTTATTTAGAAGGGTTAGCCCAGGCTGAGAACGTGCAAGAGTATGTAAAGCAGAACCCGTTTGGCCAGAGACCAATTACAGAAAGAAACTTGTCCTGGCGTTTCTATTTGAGAGTTATTGATGCGAATTCATCCCCACCTCAAGATACTGGTGACGATGTCTGATTTATGAAGAATAATTTGTTTTTAGCATATATTAACAGTTGATGACCCCCGTTCAAACAACAAAAACTGCCCACTTTGGTTTAGTTCTTAGGTCTGTAACTGCAGTTATGTCCTGAGGGTTATATGGTGCCTTCGCAATGCTCAACAACCATATGAAGAACTGAAACCCTGAGCATTGGCCAGAGACTGTTGCTTTTTTGTCTTATAATTCCTCTACCGTGGCCTTTTTGAAGTCGATGTTTAGTACATGTATTTTGCAACTATACATTTTGTCATTTCTAAGGAAACTTGATTTGAAGAAATCAAGAAATGTTGTACGTTCTAGTGTATTTATTTTGTTGATACAGACCCTCTCGTCTTTTTGTTTGGTGTACATTAGAGAAATAAATTTCATTTGAATAAACGTCATGTTTGTTTTTCCGTGTTTGACAGATTACATTTTTCGTCATCGAGCTTTGGTGTTTGTTTTATGGTTTAAGTATTGTCGGTTGCTGCTATATTTGCTTTAATATAGGAGTTAATTCTTTGAATTTTTAGTTTTTACGTCTATATATTCAAGATTGTAATGCTTAATATATTTTTTTGCTTGAAAGGGAAAAGATCCGTAGGGCCTCTTGAATTCTCTCTTTAATAACTATATTTACTATTTTGTATCTAATGTGGCTTTTTTGATTTCTTTATTATTGAATTAATATGAATTCTCTGGTAAAGACGGTGAATCGGTTAAAACCTGAAATTCATACTAGAAGCACGATGATTTAACTAAGCTAATCCAAGGACTCCTTGAGTATGAACCGTTGGATCACTTATTCTATCAATATATAGATAGACTGAAAAAAGACTTTTTTTTTTTTCCCTCTTTTAATTCTTTGCATTTTTTATTTTTTTATTTTTAAAGAACGGACACAGTGTATGAATCATAGTTCAAATATTTCTTAATCTAGTTCATATATTATGTATTCTAAATAGTAGAATACATATCCCACAAAGTAGAAACATTTGTATCAAGACAACATACCATTCTTTGTACTATCAATCGGATCAATTTTAAGAAGTTACAAACTCATATTTAGGAAATACAAAAAGAAAGAAATTCCATAATTGAACCACCAAAATAGAATAGGCTCTACTCTATGAAAACAATTTTATCTCAAGTGCGATTATTCTTACTTTTGCACCTATGAGTTTGCACTTTTACCTAGTCCCAGAAGCAACACCTGTTGATGAATGGTTCTACAATTGTGGCCTTGTCACATAATAAAATACAATCAAACCTTTCTATACAAAGAAAATGGAAAAGAATCAATATATACAAGGGGAAAACCCACTATACAAGCAATTACACAATTCTTGCAAATCAAGTTACCGATCCTTGGAGATGGATGTTGCCTTGCTCACTTGAAGTTTCCACATCATTCGTCTCGAGCTATTTCATTCTTAATATACGAACCCGGTAATATTTTCTTAACAAAGAAAACATGAAACTTTATCTCGATATTTGGTTTTCGGTTGCAATTATATGTTTGTTTCGATATTTAGTTTTCGGTTGCAATTATATGTTTGTGTTCTAGAGGGCAAGTCAACTTCTTCATGAGTAGCTAGTAATTGTGCTCAAGTTTCTTCTCTCCAAATCCGTGAAAAACCCTCACTTTTCTTTAATATCAAATTTATAGGCTCTTCAATGATGAAACAAAATTTTCGAACGAAATAATTTGAGGGCATCTGCACTACGTATGTCCCTTGCACTGCTGACAAAATTCACATGTTCATGGAGACAATTTGAGACCCACCCGTTTACCTATCCCACATGGAAGTATGAGAAATGGCCTGAAAAGTACCTGCCCCCACCACCTTTCCTCTCATCTCCCTCTTCTTTCACTTCTACTTATTTTAATTTTAATAAAAGTTATTTATCATACTATATTGCAGTTGCCAACTCCTCACGACTCTCACCCTCTTATCATAATTACTGGTCTACACATGGACCACCTTCCATTGAACGCCCAACCATACAAGCTCTTTTGGGCGGTCTTCTTTTTGGCATTCTATTAAGGGAATTTACTTGTAAAAGTGTAAAGATACCTTTTCTTGGATCTGCAATGATTCCCCCCCTTTTGCTGTTACACATTGGTATGAGTTTCTTGATTTGTTGATTACTTAGATGTGTGGTTGTTTGGGTTTCTCTCTTTTTGTTCTTTTGGTTCTCAATGTGGGTGTTGTTTAGCTCTGAAACCTAGTTAAATCCGTTTGCTCTGATGAAAAGAACCAATTTTGATTTCGACCAATATTGATTTCTGGGCTTTCTTTGTTCTGCACTGAGATTTCAAGAAAAGCTCGGCATTGCTCAGATATGTTGGAAATCTTGAGGGAAATTGCTTAAACTAACTGGGTTTGACCTGTAATTGGAGATTTTTTAAGTACTGCTTGAAATTGATTCATATTATACTGCATCAATCTGGGTTGCTGAAAGAGTCTTCTTTACTGGTTTGGTCGACTTTAATGGTTAGGAAAGAAAAAAGTGTATCCTCAAGAAAACTGGTTTTCGACATTAGTGAATGGTCAATGGCCAGGGCATTCAGAGATGGGCTTCAAAACTAAATCAAGGATAGAAGATCAGTAGGGAAGAACAAAAACGGAAGAAATTTTTCCTCTTTTTTTTTTTTTTGGGCATTTGGGAAATTTGGATAGTTCGATTGAAGAGAGGTGAGCAGAAATGGCTGCAAAGCTTTTGCATTCATTAACAGATGACAATCCGGATTTGCAAAAGCAAATAGGATGTATGACGGGCATCTTTCAACTTTTTGATCGTCATCATATGCTTACTGGACAGCACATTGTTGGCCACCGGCCGAAGAGAGGTAAATGTTCCAAAATCAGATACATAATGCTAAATATTGTTTATTGACTGTTATCTTGGTAACTTGTTTAACACTAATGTTTTCAAACAATTTCATGTCACTTATTCATTCAAACAGTTTTTACTGAATTCCATCAAATTCATAAGCATAGAAAATTTGCATAGGCTTCTTAAAGCATATGTAATTGGCACGAGCATTATTTGGCATGTTTTTCTAGTGCCCGTCTCCCTCAAGAAAATATGAATTGCTGATTTTTCTATTTTGGCAGGAAATTCCCACTTCAATAATGATGATTCTGAAAGAGAGTCTAATGATATGCACCATGGATCGGTGATGGTAAGAACTGCTAAATTTTAATTTTTTAACGACCTCTAGAATCCAGGACTTTGTTTCAGGATTCCTGGTTTTGAAAATGGAGAACGTTTACTTGTACCCAGGCCTTTTCTGAATGAAATGAAATTAGTAAGACTATGAACCTCAATGTTTTACCTCTTAATTTTCTTCTCTCTTGACACTTCCCATAATGCCTATGGAAAAGATTGATAAATGACAACTTCTTCTATTATTTCTTGATGAGGGAAGTTTGCAAATTACACTCGTCCTATGCCCACAATTGCAAAATCCTGCTACCCTTGTCCCATTTACAATAAGCACACAATACAAGAATCTTGCAAGTGTTCTTTCTATCTTCTCACCCCCCCCCCCGACTTGACTTGTTCCTGTTGTGTCATACCAATGTGTGTTTTACATGTTTAATATGTGCAAGTAGATATCATCAAGAGTATGTCATACGCTCTATTTTCGGATAAATAGCAAGAACTTAATCCTAAAACACAGTGTTTATGTTCCCCTAATCCTTTTTTTTTCCTTTTCTTTTTCTTTTTCTCTCTGTTTTTTTAATTTTATTTTATGTAAGGGATGCAATGGTCATTTCATCAGAAAAATTAACACTGAACTATATAATTTCTTGTTGCGGAAGGAAGTTGCAGAGTTTCAATATTCCATGTGGAAAAAGTTGCATATATTCAAGCAACCGGAGATTTTAGTTTTATGGCAGCTACCCTGCTAGATTTGCTGATGGCATTGTCTGCCAAAAGACTTGAACACATGAGATGTGTCGAAAATGAGAATAAATTGCAAGCAGATTATGGGAGTTTAGAATTATAATTTGGACGTCTCAAAATGATTGCAGTAGTATTTTACTATTTTCTCACTAAAAAGTCATTCTGAATTTACTTCTGATCTACAGAAACCATCTGCTCAGTATCTGAATTTCTATGATTTGCTATTGTAGGAAAAGGAGTCAAACAAGAATTTGCGAGAGAGAAGACTCTCCACAGAATCAGCTAGAGCATCATTCTCATCTTCCTCCCGTTCATCTTCTTTCTCTTCTCTTGACTGCAATCGCATTACTCAGCTAGAATCCTCTTCTTATGATCAGATACTTTTCCCTGAAATTCCTTCAGGTGACCCATCAATGAACCCACGAACCACGCAATTTGGTAGACAAAATCTTGATCTTCGTGATGTGGTGAAAGACTCCATGTATAGAGAAGTTCAGGGCTTATCAGTTAATGCTAAAACCACACAGGAGGCTGCAGATTCTTTTTTCAAGTACAGGGACTCCCCCAGGCAACCACAGAAACTTAGCAATGATTCTCATGGCTTAGGTCTTTATACAAAGAAGAATTCGCCTGCTGATCTCAAGGAATCCCTTAGAGTTCTTTCTAAACTTCGAGAATCACCTTGGAATGAACTTCGAGAATCACCTTGGAATGACAGTGAACCAAGAGAACTTTTAAGGGCATCATCATGTCATTCAAAAGATGGATCATCATTTTCTATTGCAAAAGATGCCCCAAGGTTTTCTTATGATGGGAGGGAGATAAACCACATTCCACTTGACTCACGGGACGTCTCAAAATCTAACCTTAAGCTTAAAGATCTTCCGAGACTTTCACTGGACAGTAGAGTCGAGGTTGCAATGAGGAAATTGAGTGCAGATTCAAAATCCAACGTTTCCGCAAAAACACGGCAAAAGGATGGTGGTGAATCTGATGCCAAGGTTCAGAATTCGCAACAGATATCGGCAAATCAGGCACGGCCTCCAAGTGTAGTAGCAAAGCTGATGGGTTTGGAAACACTGCCAGACTCTGGTTCAGCCTGCAATAATAGCACAGGTTCAAGCAGAATTCATTTAGGTGAAGATATTTTTAATTCTTCAAGATCAAGTGAAAAATTAGATCTATTCAAACCAGTCCAGCTATCCTCAATGAACTTGAGGAAAGAGCCAACTTCGCCACGTTGGAGAAATCCTGATGCGGTAATGAAACCCATACCACGATTTCCAATTGAACCAGCTCCATGGAAGCAGACTGATGGAAAAAGGGGTTCTCAGAAACCAGCTTCCGTAAGTGCAAGAGGTTCAGGAAAATTTCTGGACAACTTTCCTTCTGTTCACAGTGAGGTAGAAAAGAGATTGAAAGACCTTGAATTCACACAATCAGGAAGGGATCTTAGAGCACTCAAACAAATTTTGGAGGCAATGCAGGCTAAAGGACTCTTGGAAACCCAAGAAACAGGACAAGATCCAAGTTTAACCAGTCAAAAGGACTGCGAGCAAAAATTTGTGAGTTCTATACATGACTCAAAATCACCAAACAGCCAAAAGCCACAATCTGATAAATTACTTGCATCCACCAAGAATAGCAAATCCTTGAGAAATTTCGAATCTCCAATTGTCATAATGAAGCCAGCAACACTTATTAAGAAATCTGATATACCTGCTTCTTCAGCAAGTGCCCTTGATGGCTTATCTGGTCTGCCCAGACATCAGGGTGATGAGTTTGCGGATGACAGAAAGGGTATGCCTCATGGCAGGATAGTTAAAGCTCACATTTCTAAAAGTACTCCTCAAGACAATAATTCTGTCAGTACAAGAACAGACAGCAGAACTTTAAGAAGTACACAGACTTCAACAAGAGCCCAACAGTTGCCCAAAGGCAGCTCCAGGGGATCAGGAAAGAGTTCAGGATCTACCAGTCCAAGAATACCACAGAAAAAACTTGATCCGGAGAAAAGATTGCGACCGCCAATGCCTCCAAGGTCAAGTAAATCAACAAGACAAACAAATAAGCAATCAGGAGATTCCAATTCTCCATGCGGAAGACGCAGGCCAAAACATCCCAACTTGCAGCAAAGTGATGACCAACTGAGTGAGGTCAGCAGCGAGTCAAGGAGTTTCAGTTACCCTGAGAGTGAAATTTCTGTTCCTTCAAATGACAGTACCAGTTCAAACTCCAAAAATGTTAAAGTCGTCAGTTCTGAAATATCTCCTGGAGTAATCAGTGGTCAGAGTTCAGCTATGAAGGATGCTGAGTTGTTTGTCTCCAGCACTGTAGAGACGGTAGGTGATTTCTAGATTCCATATTCAATTAATAAAAATCAGTCATGTCTTATTACATTTCATGATTCTTTTCAGAAGTCTCCCCTTTCTATGAGCAAAGAAGACTCAGCAGACTTTGCTCACGTTCCTACTGAATACCCCAGCCCTGTGTCTGTTCTTGACAATGCTGTGTATACAGATGACTCAACATCACCTGTAAAGCATGTGGGCAAGACCCTTAAAGGTAATGTCCTCTGGTAAAATTAAAATCAGACATTATGAGATTACTAAGAAAAAGGCCACAAAGATATTTCTACGTTTTATATCATGCTGCTTAGCATTCTGATTCATATGTATACGAAACTGTGTTGTTTACACTCCCATCTCAGAGAAGTAGCTGTGACAAGTATAGTACAGGATCCTAGGATCCATAATATCAGTTAAATCAAAATCGGTCCTTTATATTTCCCAAAAAATGTATTTAAGGTTATCAGTATGTACATTTCTAAATTAAGTCTGAGTTTATACGATGTGTCCATTTATCTCTTGCCTAAATTTGGATCCGTTTCAGTCTATATTTGTGAGATGGAGGGAGTAATGTTTTAGCTTTGTACTTTTTCATATAGAAGACAACATATGCATATTGAATACTTGGTCGAAAAATGTTCTTATAGCATCTCTCAAGTGCTTAGACGTTTAAAGTATGTATATAAAGTAAGACATTGCATGCGGTTTATGGAATGGAATCCAGGTCATGAAATGCCTGAAGAGTGTTGGTGTGTGACACCACATGATGCTTGGATACTTGGCTTTCATAGAAGTGTACGCGCATCATAGATGGCTGACATAGTAAATAATCATGAGATAGATGCAGTTTCGCAGTAACCCAATATATCTGAACTAAAAAATAGATCACGCCTAGCTTAACATGATAATCAAGGATGACCTACTTGGCTTGAGTTCTGTTTTCTTTTACCTTTCTTTTGATGTGAAAATCGGAAGTGCTAGTCATTCTTCTGTATCATTTGGCAAGTTAATCTAAGATATTCTCATCAAATTCTGTATGATTTTGTTGATGAATGGAAATAATACGTGGCCCTAATAGATGCTCTAGCTTGTTGGATGCATCTCATTTTATTTACTGGACGCTTCTTATTGTCTAAGAGAGAATTTGTGGAAGCAAAAGAGCAATAGGATTTCTGATTTTCTTGGTTAACATGCATCTAATTATTTGTCATTTATTTCACAGAGGATGGATCCATGGATTCCGATAGAATTTTAAATACAGTTCAAGGTACTTTAGTGGATGATATCATACCTAACTCCAGGGAATCTGGTTCTACATCTGAAATTAATCAGAAGAAACTTCAGAACATTGATAACTTAGTTCAGAAGCTCCAAAGGCTCAACTCAAGCCATGATGAAGCACGCATAGATTACATTGCTTTGCTCTGTGAGAACAGGGATCCCAATCACAGGTACATTTCTGAGATTCTGTTAGCTTCAGGTCTCCTCCTTAGGGACCTGGGCTCAAGTTTGGCAACTTTTCAGTTTCATCCATCAGGCCATCCTATCAATCCTGAGTTATTTTTAGTCTTGGAACAAACAAAAGCAAGCACTTTACGGAAGGATGAATTTGGAACCCAGAAAACAACTCAACTGATGAAAAAGGAGAAACATCGCCGGAAACTTTTATTTGATGTTACCAATGAAATTCTTGCCAGAAAATTAACTTTAGCTGGGAACTTTTCTGAGCCTTGGTTGAGACCATGCAAGCTGGCCAAGAAAGATTTGAATGCACAAAGGCTTCTCAGAGAACTGTGTTCCGAAATTGATGAACTTCAAGATAAAAGTTCACCATGCGTCTTTACTGATGATGATGGTGGATGGAAAAACATCTTGCACGATGATGTGATCCATCGATCAGAAAGCTGGATAAATTTTGGCGATGGCATATCGAGCATTGTGCTTGATGTTGAGCGGTTGATCTTTAAAGATTTAATCGATGATATTGTTGGAAAGGGTGCTGCTTCAATATCCAAGCCAGCTAGGCGTAGGCGACTCTTTGCAAAGTAATTTGTACTACAATATGTACTTATACCTTTATTATTATTGACTCAGTCTGTGTCAAGAGCACGACGGTTATTGGTTAAGACTGGTTTCTTGAATTATATAAGGAGATCTACCATTATCTTCGCCAATTGTAACGTGTTAATAATATTTATTAGTACACTTTATTTGAGAAAATAAAACTTCTTGTTCTTGGAAATGCATTTTATTGAAAAAGTATGGACTATGGCTCATCATGGGAGAAAATTAAAACTGAAATATGCTATCCTAAGAACCTAATAAAAATTAAAAACAGATAGTGGCCGTTAATGATTTTACATATAGCCCTACTGGTTGCAGCACCAAGTCAACAAAAAGGGTGCTTTTTCAGTGATATATATATATATATATATATATATATTTATATTTTAATTGAAAACGTATTCAAGCTTTTTAAGAAGCTGTACAAAAGAATATTTCTTGACAAAAGTACAGGAAGATACCATTGCCAAAAAACAGCTTCCATAGCATAGTGGTAGTGCGTTCGCTTCGTAAGCGAAAGGTCGCGAGTTCGATCCTCGCTGGGAGCTCTTTAAATTTTGATATTAATATATTAATTAATGCTATTAAGTACAATCCGAAATTCGTTTCCTTTGGATCCTTATTTCAAATAAAAAAATTCAAATTATTTGCCTTATTATAACTTTTGTTTTTTGGCAACTTTTTAGCTTATTATTTATTTTTATTATAACTAAATATATATATATAGGTAAAGATAAAAATAAAGAAGAAACTTAAAGTATACACTCTTTGTTTTTGTTCTACCTTAGATTTATTTCTATTTTGAAATAGAAATAGATTCCTCACAGAGCCATATGTATACTCAAGTTAAAGGGGTATATCACATATGTATACTCGAGTGACTTTTATATTACATGTTCTATGAGTGATCATCGTTAAACAACTATTATTCAACAGTCTTTCTTACTTGATTATAGCCATAGATTTAATTTCAAAATGTGCAACATATTCTCGTGGCAAAAAAAATTAGAAAATGTCTATGATTATATATAGTCTTAGTGTATATATATTAATTAATTTGATTTTCAAGGTTGAAGAAGTTCTGTTAACGTGCTCCCACGTTCTTGATGAATGAACTATACTTGGGTACTCATGAACTAAATTAATGATGCAGGATTAATAGTAGGGATGATAAATTTGCTTTAAAAAAATAAGACTAATTTAATCCGTCTTGATTAATTGGGTCACCGGATATATTGTTTTTATGTAAATCACTTCTCCACTCCCACTTCCGTTTTGCACACGTGGACACATTGACTATATGAGATAGAGCCCGACAGGTTATAAAAACATCGACAAAGGTTACAATTATATATCTTTTATTGGCCTATTTTATAGATATGACAGGTCGCTATAATTTTAAAGTACTAGCAGCTGGTCACATTAGATAATTTTCATCTGCAATCCTATTTGATTAATATATGTCAAAGTTATTTTTTCACTTATGGTTGCGTCATGGACAAACATTGACCATCATTTTCTGCAAGATTTTGCCGATCGGATAATTCAAAGTTTACGGCTAGATTTTGAAGTATTTTAAATGAGGAATATATTGGCAAAAATATAAAAATGAAAAGTCAATAAAATAATTAATAATTGGAGACAGTGCAGCACTACAACTGATGAAGACAATCTGAAAAATTGCATCCTTTGATCAATTTGGAAAAAAAAAATTCAAAATTCTAATTGGTAATTAAGACAATTTATATTGTGTAATATCATAATATGTATTTTTATTAAGCCGGTGTGTTAACAGAGTACATACATAACCTTTTCTTTCACTTGCTTATTTGGTAGAACTCACACATTGAATGTGAAATTTAAAGGGGTGTGTAAAACATCCTTACAACTTGAAATCTTGTGTTAACAGAATACATAACCTTTCCTTTCACTTGCGCATTTGACAAAACCATCGGGCATAATGTGAAATTTAAATTAGGGGCGTGTAAAACGTCTTTAAAACATAAAATCTTGTGTTAACTGGGTACATACATAACCTTTTCCTTCACTTGCGTATTTGGCAGAACTATCAGGTCGAATGTGAAATTTAAACGGGCGTGTATAACGTCTTTACAACATGAAATCTTATATCGGATTGTGGTTGAAATGCGAGTACATAGTACTGAAAAAAGGTGGGTAACACTATCCAAATGCAATAGGAAAAACTAGTCTCAGTGTCATTAATAATTGTCCAAAAGGACCACTGGAAATTAAACCCTTTTGCAACTTTAAAGGATGCAGCAGCCCAACTTGGCATCCTTTGAATAATTTTCTTGGATCTTGTGAGGTTTGATGCTGATGCTGCAGTCTCCATCAGCACTCTTTATCTTCTTTCTTTTTCATTGCAGAGAATTATAGATTCCAAAACCCCTTTTCTTGCATCAAATAATAACTTCTTTCATTCTCTTCTTTCATATATTGATATATATATATATATTATATATCAATTCATTATTAGCTGCTGCTGCCTCTTCTTCTTCTTGGCTCTACCCTGTTGTTTAGGGTTTCCATAGTACCCAATATATATAGCTAAGCTAAATTCGAGTCCACGCATGCATAACCGAAGAAGCGCAAATATAATCATACATTTACAAATTGGGTATACAGATAAATTTACGTATGAGGATCAACTTATAATTTTATCCCTATATTGTTTTCTATTTCTTTTAGTTCATAGCATGGACGTTGAAATTTTTTTCACCTCTTTTTTGTAGATATATTTGTACACATGCACATCTGTACAAAATAGATTTGTTCTTTCTATATATTTGTACAACCTTTATAGAGACCCAGTGCTGATCTAGTACTCAATTTCATTTATAAACCCTAATAAGCAAAGGGTTAATAATGTTCTGAAATCTTTCGTTTTGCTCCAAATATGAGTAAAGAAATTTAGCAGTAATCCCTTGAATAGTTGCATTGTAAATGCTAGAAAATTAACTTAGAAAGCTAATTGCGCAATTGGATTCTTGAGCTCATGTGAAGTATCATGAGAAACTAAGTTTATCTTGGTTAATAACCTTAATTACAAAAATTAAATTAAATGAGTCTGAGACTAAATCGCAGACACGTGACAATTTAAGTATCATATGTTAAACTAACAAAGCATTTAATTATTCGATGATCAATTCTTAATTATAATTATAAATAAGGCCCAAGCTTCAGACTACTTATAGCTTGATGAAATATATATAAACTACAGGCCACCAGACCGAGCTATTTCTTGGCCTTGGCTTGTAAATTAATCAACATAAAATTATAATTAAAGGCTGGCTTGGCGTTTTAGACAATATGTTTCCTCAAGTACGTTACCGTCATTATCTACATATATCTGTGTATGTCCATAATAGAGGTGTAAAGGTGGATCCGCGTTTGAAGGGCGCTCGGCTTGACAATATTGGAAAGTCTACAAGCTGGCCCTAGCTAGGGCCGCCTAATATTAACTAATTAAACTAATTAAGCCATCCCATCTTGAAGGCTATATTTAGACTCTATCCATTAATTGAGACCTGGTTTAAAATGGACTAGTACTTGATTTGGCTTATCAAGCCTCTCCAAATTATCACTCCTGCTGGCTTCACTTTAGGCCCCTAGTTATACCTTGTTTGGAAATTTCATTATGGTATACCAAATTTCTTGGAATCTACTCAATCCACAAATGTACAAGGCATGATGTATATAAGCTAAAATATTTGGGAAATTAAGACAAACTCTGAGCAGAAAAAATGTACAACCAAAATAAAACTTAAGTACCAGAGGCAAGCCTTCCCTCTTTTCTACTTGTTGCTCCAAAGCGTTTTATATATCTTGCCATCTATTAATCAATATAGTGTAATTTCTCTAACTCTATGATGATTAATTTTACAAAAAAATAAAAATAAAAAACAAAAAGGTGTAGTTCATTTTTAATCTCAAATACATATCAATTTGATGAACTAAATCATATATATTTATATATAAATTATATAACCAGTTTTAACAAATGCATTTGACTGAATAACATTACAAGACATGTACTGCTAATACATTTACATGTCCTTTCATGCATATGTATAATTAAGGCTTATAAGCCATGAAAATTAACTACTAGAAATGGGAACAAAATCCATTTTTTCAGTCAAATACTTGCAGCAGAAAGCATGCATCTTCCTTCAAAGCCGCATATTATATATACAGGGCGAGGATAAGCTTTTTAGTGTAAAACCTTGAAAATTCTTTCAGTCTTTCCTGAACTGATCTAGTGCGCTGTAACTAAATATCATATTAGAAAGGATTGGTTGAACATTTAGTATCAAGAAAATATTTCCCCCTAGTATATATATAGATATCCTCATGAGAGTTTTCAAGTTACTGAATAGTTGCTTCTTTTAACTTCACATCATTCCTTCAAACTCAGATATATAAACATTACGATAGCTTCATATGCAGCATGAAAATAAGAAGAAGGGAACAGCGAAATCAGATAACATAAACAACTTGTTTCACGATGTTTTACATAATTACTAATGAATCATTAACATTTCTGTAACATCAACCTGGCACTGAAATTGTTATACTATAATGATAAATCCAAGTGTATCTATGCATTATCTTTTAGTTTTTTTATTTGTTTGGGTGAAATAATAAATAGTATATGAAGACACAAGAATGCCTTACTGTATTCTGCAATTAAAGCTGGAAACTGATCAATACTTTGCTTGTTTCATGATCCTCTCTGTGCAACTGTTCTTGCATGGTTAAGAACTACTTCTTTCTTTGTCACCATTTTCTGGCGATCTTGTAGCTTTCTGATTGACATTCGACCCGAAAGATTTCATCGGGGAGCTAATCAAATGAAGGGTTGGCATCATCAGTGAATTCTGTTGTTGAACAGGCTGGAAATGGTTCATTTGTCTCAAATCATTCTCCACTGGTGTTGTCATAAATGGCGGGACTAACGGAGGAAAATTTATCAACGGTAGTGATGTTGCAGATGGATAAAAGTACAGTTGAGAGCTTGATGGGATATTGATGTGGGATTGATCTTCAGTTTGGTTTGCGAAAGACTGGCCTCCGGTTCCTAACTGAGACAAGGACAAATTCGAATTAGGATCCCAATTGAAGTAGGAATTGTTAAGCAAAGGTGCAGCAAAAGGAGATTGATAATTCCCTAGTGGGAAAAAGTTCTGTGCCACATATGATCCTCCTAAACCCGCTTGGTTTTCTTGATGATCAACGTTGTTATTGATATTCTTGATCCCTAGTACTTCTTCCTTGCGTGATAAAAACGCGGGATTGAATCCTGAAAAGTGGGATAGGCCAGATGATAGATGATGAGCATGCCGGTTAGTGCCTGATGGTTCTTGCGGAAATTGGACGAAATTTAAGCCGGTCGGCATTGGAAGTGGGGGAAGCTTATCAATTTCCTGTTTAGTCGCATCAAGTAGCCAGTCGACAACTTTACTAGGTTGGTTCAATCCTAGCCTGTCCTGAAGATCATACAATTGAATTGCGGTTGGAACAGAAAGCCTAATACGCCGGTCTCTCAATCCCCTGACAGTGCACACCTTGCTATGTCTATCTTTGCCTCCAAAGTTGCGTGAGACGCGAACAATCCTAGGATTTTTTAAGGTTGATGACCATTGTCTTGAAGAAGATGGGGTCTTAGAAAGCTTTCTGTAATTATTGGCATCCTCTTCTTGCTTTGCTCGAAAATCTTTTTCTGGTCTTGAATTCATGATCATATGAACATTTGCTTCATTATTGACCTGCAAGATCTAAAATAAGACAAAGAAATTAAAACTAATGTGTGCTTGCTTTAATCTTGATTAATAGTATTGCTCTTGTGATGAAGAAACAAAAACCGAGATTAGGGCTTTACCCATAACGACATATATATGAGGTGATATTAAGTAATCTCGCCATATTTTATATATCTGATATGGGGTTTTTTCTTCTTTTCCTCTTTCCTTTCATCTAATAATTCTGAGGTTCATTGAAAATTATGAACGAACTACTGAAAATTTTGAGGGAAAATCAATCAAGTGTATAATAATGAACAATCTGATAATCCTAAAACTCAACACATATATACCTTTGCAAAGGGTCCGAAGCGTGTGGATTTTGAAATACATATTAGGTTTTTGGAAAGTAAGAACGAAACTATTTAAAAATAGTTTGAACATATATTTTTCTTGCAAAATTTGAGGAACTGTAACAACAAAAAATGTTTTGCTGTTCCCAAAATTGAGAAAAATTAGCAAAGATCAAAAGAAACTCACAGCTCTAGGTATATATGACAGTTGATCAACCAGATTTGACTTTATCTGCAAGCATAGCCAGGAAGAAGATGAACGAGTACTGGTCTTTCACACTGAACTTTAATCTGCACCAAAATAAGCTGCAGTGGGAAAGGAAAAAGACTTGATAAGAAACACTCATTTTCTCAAAAGAAATTAATGAACTTGTTAAATAAGTTTCAATTTGTGGAAAGAAAAGATTATAGAATATTACCACACCATGTTGCGAAAAAGAAAGCTATGGCGCGTTCGCCACCAAGTGGCGGCAACACGTGCTGACACGTACTTTTTCAGTCCAAAATCAATGGCAAACTGAACAAGATCATCTCTCCTTTGGCTTTGAGTTTACAATTTCATTTTACAATAATGGTTCTTAAGTTAGACTAATGAACCGGGACCGACCTACGAGGCTTTATTGCCAACTGCAAATACCTTTATCAGCATGCAATGAATATTATGCATGCCTATCTAACATAGGTACTTAACCCTTTAAGGAGTAAAGTCTAATGTGAGCATTATTTGCACACAATGGTTCTTAATTGTCTCTAATAAATGAAAATATAATCAATCAAGTTTAATTACAAAATAATGGACCGAGTTATATTAGTGGGGATGAAAAGGGCGATATACATAACAATTCTAATACCGGTTTTCATACTACGTACTATTCTAAAATTCTAAGAAATTTAGGGTTGGGGGGTAGGTGAAATCTTAAAGATTACAATGCCTGACTTGAATTTAACATATTGTAACAAATTAAGCTCCATATATTACAAGTTAATGTAAAGATTTGTTCTTTTGGAAGTTTCATTAGATGGAAGAGATTATAATTGATAAAATTAATTAGTATTTACAGGTAGAGGAGGGACCAATGTAGGTTTCTTTAAAGCTTCTGCTTAGTACACAGATAAGGACCACACAAAATTTTGCAATAAGATATTGCATTAAGCAACTTGTATCATGGAGTTTTTTTCGCCTTCATCTTCTAGGAAATTATATGACAGAATTAAATAGCCATTTTATCAGCTCAGTTTCTTAAAATTTTCTACTATAACCAACCTGTAATTCAGAATATATATATATATATATATATGTTAAATCCAATAAAGTTTTTATCTGCACAAGGTTACATTGTACTGATCATAATCATTAATTAATTTACGTCAAAAGGGTCGACATTTGATCACTAGTTTTGTGATCTTAATAAATAATAGCATTTTCACAGTGTCGACAAAGTTTATGTCAAATGAAAAAGGAAGAAAAGAATGCTTTAGAAGGCAGATTGAATAGATGGGGACGTAAAGAGAAAATGTAGAAAACATATAATTAAGGCGACGATGTTACAGGTTGAAAAATGTTCTTGACTATATATTTACTCTTCCCATTAAAGACTGTGAGGCCTGCACACATGACATGAGCAATTTCTTCAATTGAATCGCAGTAAAAATATCCCTGCAACCTGACCAAAATCATTCATTAAGTCAGTAAAATTACCCCAATGGAATTAGGTACATTTTAGGTTGTCATTATTCTGCCTATTCTTGTGATTAATCACCTGAAATGGTAAAAATTAATGTAGTTTTCATGAACCAGTGGTCCAAATCGATCAAAAAAATACATGCTGATGCTCTTTTTAATGTTCTATAAAATGATTTCAACTACGACCGAATTCTAGAAAAATTATATACGTATTCTATTGATCACTAGGGTATGAAAATAAGATACACCACTCATTTTTTTTCGAACACCAATTAGCCACTTTAAGGTTTCTTATTATTCAATTTCATATGAATTTTTTGTTGTTTTTGATGATATACCACATAGATGTTTATGTATACATAAATTACGTTTGAAGTTTTTCGTTGTGACATACCATATCAATCTTTGTGTATCTTACGAGAGTGACACAATTGAAGAGGCCGTTTTTTGAGTGGCTGGCCATAGCACATATTTTCTTTGTATAATTCCATTGGTACCAAACAAGATTGACTTTTGAGAAACCCTCAAATTTCCCTTGTGCAAAAGTAGCCGTGAAGATGGAGGGAGAGGGACACACACGTATAAAGACTTAATGTTGGGTTAATTAAAGTTGGTGGCTTGAATTGCTAAACCTCAAATCTTCCTAAGCTTCCCAATTAAGTTGGAAGGGAACAATACCGTAAACGCAATGTCTAAAAGCTCGACCAGGGATGTTGAATAATACATTCCATATATATGAAGTTATTTTACATGGAATACTTAGAAGACGCAAGTAATAAACACGACACAACATGACATGCAATGTGGGCACATATATTTTATATTGAATAAAGTAGTACATAAAACACTTAGAAGAAGCACACACGATGTAGGCATGACGCCCAACGTGGGCGCGCGTGCACTTCCTATAGCAAATAAAGTTTTATGCAAAATATTGAGAAGAAGCAAGTTATAAACAAGACACAAACAGCACGATATGCAATGTGTACAGTACATATACGCTTTACATCAAATAAAGTTGTATTTAAAACAACCAAAGGAAGTAAGTTACAAACATGACACGAGACCAAATACACTATATATATATATATATATATCAAATAAAGTTATACACAAAACACAGTCAAGAAGCAAATTATAAAATAGGATATAAAGCGATATGCGATGTGTACAGACACGTTATATATATATATATATATATATGTCAAAAAAAGTTATTATTATTATTAAAAAAAACATTGAGAAGTCAAGAAGGAAGTAATAAAACATGACATAACAAGATATGCAATGTGTACATATATGTTATATAGATAAAATATAAAGTTGTAAATAAAACATTCAAAAGAAGAAATAAACACGACTCAGCATGACAGGTGACATGGGCACACAGTTGTTTTCATTGATCTCTTACGGAAACAAAAGTTTAGTCTGTGTTGTCTGTTTGCATCAGTGTGCCTCTGTATACTGAATATTGCAGGCAGGGAAAAGGAAATAAAAGGTGTAAGGATCAAAAGAAGCTTCAAATTGTCTCCATATTTATCAGAATACCAGGGAAATCCTCATCACTTCTTCCCCTAAAAGTCCAATACCAGCAACATTAACAATTGCTTCCTAGACTAGAACGAAAATCCGACTGGCTGGCCGTTTCGGTTGAGACCAGACTCATTTTGACACCAGTTTGCATGACAATATTGTTATAATTTTTTCCACCATGGCCATCACCATCATTCTTTATCAACTACTCAATCCCAATCATCATCTCATCATCTTAACAAATACATAACCATCACTAGGACATGAGAGAGAATTTGAATATCTTAAATGCATACACCTTCTTGTAGTTTGAAAAATCCAAAATTCTGACCTCTTAGTGACACGTCATTTTCAGTTTAGGCAGTTATTTTGGGTGCTGAAAATTCCAGGGCCATAACTCTTTGTAAGTAGACAAAACACAGTCATAAAAGTGTGCCACCAATAATGCATTTCTTAGCAGAAAAAAGAGTAAAGTGCAAGTCCTAGTTTATCCCTACCTATTCACTCTCTGTCACACACACACACACAACACACACACACACAAATGTACTGTAAACATTATAATAAATGATACAAAATAATATTTTCCATTGCTGCAATGAGCTATGTGTTTGCTAGTTTTGGCTCTTGTATATGTTGAAGTTTTTGGGGAATTGTCGGAATCCTGGAGAGTTAGAAGGATGGTAATGACTGATGAGCTAAAAATGTGTAAATTGATTAGTAATAAACGATAACATAGAAAGTATTTAATACTGCAATCATATATGATATGATCATCCAATGAACGAAGAGATAAGAGAGACTATCTCGTTAAATGATCAACCTCAACCAATGAAAAGAGGCCACCTTGAAATTATAAACGGAGAGAGAGGACCTTGAACTCTAATGTGGCTCATTCGGGCCAGCATTTGCTAAAAGGTCTCTCTTCATTAGACAGTCACACTACAGTAATCATATTGAAGATTATCTTATCATAATGGCATGAGTGCATATACAATATGACAACATAAAGAAGCTTTTGGGCTTGCACGCGTATGAATTTGGTGTGAGCTGCAAGGCACTAGTGGTCCTCAAATATGCTGGCAACACTAGTTGATCAAGATTGTCGATTTTATTTAACTGTCGTGATTAAGATCGTGTACGCTTGAATTATGATATTATTATGCGCATGTTCTGTCCCACTAAAATTTTGTCTAAAATCTGATCAACAATATTTCATTTCCATCCACTTTCTTTTGCATAAAAATATATTTTTCACATTTTTCTATAATAGTTACTGTTTCTTCGTTGCACATTATCTCCAGAAAAATCACTTATTGAACAAGCTACAATGAACACAGCCTATGTCTGTTAGATCGGATATCTAGATTTTTAATTTTAGAAATGACTATGGATGAAACTCAAATGGATAATTAGTGGTGGCTAGTAAAATCTACACAATTCGGAGAAAGTCTCAAGTTCGTATATGTAGAATGTGACTGAAAATTTTCATGCTCAACAAAAATCCCACGATTACTTGTGCAATATCAATGAATTTCATTGAATTTAAGTTTCGATAAGGGAAGTAATATACAGCATGGGAATGAAAGACTCAGTGCCCCCCCCCCCCCCAAACTCCCGGTTTTAGTTCAATTTCTGCAAATTGGATACAAGACTTGATGCTGCAAAAGCAGTAGATCCACCAACTACAGAGAGCAAAGCAATTAAAACCTGCAATGGAATCTCCCAAGGGTAGTCTTCAGGCACGAAATACACAAAGGCTGGACCCAGAATAAGCAAAACCAAGCTAAGGTTCAGAAGAGTTGAAGGGGTTCCAGGATCAGTAGCAGCTGAAAGGACACCCAATTCCTCTGCTTTAGAGAGGAGGCCTAGTTTCTCTATTGAAGACAAGGATAGCCCAAATTTCTCTGCTGCTGATAATAGGCCGGCCTTCTCTGCTTTACTCAGGAGTCGCAACTGCTCCACACGTGTTAATAGCTTCACTGGGGGTGTCGATGTAGAATAACTGACTCGAGGGCCAGGCTCACCAAGAGGGAAAACTGTTGTATTCTGCGTTGGGCAAACTTCTTTCTTTAACAAGAATAAATGTACTGACAAAGAAACATCCAAAGGGAAACAGCAACTATGGCCCTGGTTCAAAAATGTCTTTTATTCTTTTCCATCTTTCCCATTTTACTCTTTTTCTTTGATTTTACATTTAATTTCACACATAGCTTCAATGAATGAATATATTTTTTTGTTCTAATCGTTTCCATTCTATCTACTTTTACCCTTTTCCTTTTGTATCTGAAGAAAATGGTCGCCATATATTAAAGATATTCTATATATATGTGAACACATGGAGTGACAGAAACAAATTTGTGTATCCAACTCCATTTTTATTTGGAATAAGATTAGTTTAATATGGAAATACTAAGTAACAGACTAGGCGGCATAACTCAAAAAGCCCTATGGCGAACATTAATTTTCATATAGCCAAAAATTTCAACCAGAAATACATGAACTTTTTAGTTAAAACCAAAATTATAAGTTGCATCCTTCTTTGAAACTTGAAGTTCATGAAAGGTGAATTCGAGTTAAAGACAAAAACTTCTAATTTCAATTTCAAAAGCCAGTTGTCAAACCTCAAAGATAGAACCGTAACTTCTACAGCATGATGCATGCTAAATTGTGGAATTAAATATGCGCAAGTATCAGTGTTTCATCACTCAGAACTACAATAGAGTACACCTATCAGAAGATGTAGGGCTAAACATTAATTTAGACTACTATAAAGCATTCACTCTCATTTAGACAGATCAAGATTGTCAAACTTCCGTTGTTGTAGGGCAACATGGTTTTAAGGTTTCCAACAATTTCATGGCTGTAGGTTGAAATCGTCAAGTTAGGCAAGCACAGAAGAAAAACATCATCTTTTAGTTATTATTTGTGTTAATGCAAAAAGGCAGCTATGCTTAGGTCTAACTTGGGGAATGAAAGGACCTTTATTCTTGTTTTGAGATTTTAGTGAACGACATCCTCTTATTACCCTTGTTAAAGATGGCCAACTTGACCCTACTCGACTAACTTAACCCTCTATTAATCCAAGTAAACCTGAAGTTGCAAACACAAGTATGTATCTTATGTTCTCATCTTTTGCTAATTTTCTTCTTCCCATCTACCTTTTGGCCTCCTCTATCATCAATTACACAAAAGTTACTACAAATGAACTTTATAAATTCATTTATTTCCATCCAATCCACTCCACTACACTCAACCCCAAAGTTGTCTCAAGTCTCAATCGTCCTTTGAGTGACAAAAAAGCCAAAAATGGGCTATAAAGCGTGGACTAATGAAAGTTCTTAGCTACCTTCATCCTTCTGGCAAATTGAAATTCCATCTTAAAACATTAACCTCGTCACTTGCACCACAAGGCTACTTCAATTCACCATAATGTATTTAAGAGACTGGTTTTGAACTTAACAATTCCAAGAAAATATAAACTATCCCAAGAAAATATAAACTATCCCTAAAGGATTTCCACTTTAGTGATTTTTTCACCAAAATTAATATAAATTACAGGTGAATGAAGTGCCCAAGACTACACTACGACGATGTGTTTTGTCCTCGTGCTTCCCTCCAGCTTCGACAGTCCTACCCTCAACACAAAAACCAGAAAACAAGCACCCGACGCAGGCACTTAAAATTAATACACACATTTCCTATATAAATGAAAAATTGGGTATTTGGAAACGAATTGCAAGCAGGAAAAGTGATGAAGGGGTTGGGAAAATGAACGGACCTTTTTTGAGCCGACAGTTCTGGTAGCAGCAGGATTGGGCTTCTGCTGGGCCGCCATGGATCGAATGAAAAGCGGAGAATATGATGCGGAAGAAAATGTCAATGTCGTCTCCATCATCATCTTCTCTCCCTCCAAATCCGACTGGAATTTCGAACGAATGCACAGGTGATCTATTTTGAGTGGACGAGGAAATCATCAAAGAATTTGCATTATACACGTGGCATAATCTGATTTGGTCACTCAGATTTTATTTTTAATTTTCTATTTTTATCTTCTTAAATCTTCCCTTATTGCGAAGACGGGCAACAAGATGAAAGATGATAAGATGATCTCCTCCCATACGTCTGGTGAGATATCTTGTTAGACGGCTGATGTGTAGATCATTTATTGGCCCCTCCACATATAGATGGCCCCACTTACATGTGGGGGGCCAATAAAAGTCCCCTCCCACCAGACGGTTAGAAGGAGATCATTTCTCATGAAATATGTGAAAAACTTTTCACGTCAAGTGGCGTGTAAGCGTTCGCGTGAGTTTGAAACATACGTGGTATACATTCATACACGTCAATTGCAGTGGGAATTGTTTGACATAATTTTCAAGAAGTTTTTGAAAATTTTTTACATATAAGTACAAACTAGGTTTCGAAACTTTTATATTTGATAGAGGGTTAATTTCGCAAATCGTCCCCAACCTTTAGGTTAAGAACAGGTTTCGTCCCCAACCTTTTTTAAGACACACCACAGCCTCCAACCTTTCAAAAATGCACACATATCGTCCATATTGCCTCTATTCCGTCAAATTTTTATGAAAAAGACGATTATACCCCCATAAACATTTTAAATATTTTTAAATATTTTTAAAAAAAGTTTAAAATGTTTATGGGGGGTATAATCGTCTTTTTCATAAAAATTTGACGGAAAAGTGGCAATAGGGACGATTTGTGTGTATTTTT
>CAVNYN010260627.1:0-51109 GCA_963692815.1 Nyctanthes arbor-tristis
TATACATGCAAGTATGTGTTTCTCTGTCATGTTCTTGTGTTATCATCTTTTGGTTCTGTTTGCAGGCAAGGAAGGCATTGCGAGCATTACGAGGATTAGTAAAAATACAAGCTCTGGTGAGGGGTCACCTGGTAAGAAAACAAATGGCCACTGTTTTAAGGTCCATCGGTGCTATAATGGCAATTCAAGTTAGAGCCCGTCTCCAAAGAGTTCAAATGGCAGATGGAATTCCGGTTATCCTGCAAAAAAGAAAAACTTACAAAGAATTAACTTTGAGCAACCAGCGCAGGAATGGATTTCGGGTCAGTTTTTCCTATTTATCATTCATATAAAAGTAGATGCATTTCTAACTGACTCGATAAAAATAACAAAGCGTATAGATTTCATTTGATAAATCATTCAAACAAAATAATCTAATATTTAGTACCGGGAAACTCCACCTGTGAATCTCATTCTGTAACTAAATAGCACTTGTATCCCTCTGAATTCCCTCCAAATACATGCTTTATTTATGCAAGTTCAAGCAATATATGAGCAGTGAGTAATTTCTTCTAATGTAGGAAGAAATGGGTGAAAATATACAAGAAGCAAGGGAAACTTTGAAGAGCAGAAGTGCACGAATAAATCATGCACTTTCCAGAAGAGTGGAGCATGGATTTACTACATGTAATCCTGGTCGATATTCAACCTCACAAAGGGGACATCAATGTAAGACATATCCCAGTCCATCAACAATGTCAATGACAGATGAGAGTTCAATAACCTATGACGGGCAACTAGAGGAGTTTTCTTTGGACATTAGACCACGAAGTTCGAAACGGTACTCCGGTTGGTCTATAAATGAGATCAGAAAGACACCAATCCATGATCCTCTTCAACAGCTGTCAGATTACATGCCTACCGACTCCCAATTCGTGCCAAATTACATGTCAAATACAAAATCATCAGAAGCAAAGGCTAGGTCACATAGCGAACCGAAACAACGTCCTAAATGGGGAAAGAAACCAAAAGGCAGCAGGCGAGGATCATCAATGGATGCGAAGAATGACAGAGAAAACTTATACCCTTGGTTAATCAAGCTTTATGGATCCAACAAGTTCAGAAATAAGAGGGATTGTGATTCTCTAAGTACAAGGACCAGTAATTCTAACCTCAGAAAGTCACCAATCCTATTTGAAGTAAGTATGCTGAACTTTCTGTTTTATTTTCACAAGTTCCATAAATAGTTAACGCCTCTGATTTCTTTTTTTTTTTTTTTTTTTGACCGCAGCCTCCTATGAGTTTGTACTAATTCCTCACTGGACTTCAATCAAGATGATGGAGACTGAGTTTGAATAATACTGAATACCCTCTGGAGCTACATTCAGAGCACTATTTGCCCATAACGAGACTCTATCATTGCAATTTTCTTGAAGCCTATTCTCTCTAGGCGTTACCTCTAAGTAAATAGTCATATCAGAATTCAGAACCAGGACTTTGGTGGAACTATCTCTTACACAGAACCAAGCTTGCATATGCCACCGCCCCAAGTATCATGCTGGTTGACATTCAATAGATTATGGATAAAATATATTGCAGCAACCATAATTTATGACCATATTATAACAGCATCAATTTATCTTATTCGATGCAATTTATAATTCGTCATAAGAGCAGAGGATAAATCGGCTTGCTTTATAGAAGTCATGTAAAGAAAAGGGAAGTCAATATATAAATTACAAGCACTTTTATCAAGTAAAAAGTTTATGTACCTTCATTCAGTCTAGCTAGGAGCTCGAAGCCATGATAAAGATCCACTCTCCATTTTGATTCGGAAGGTGACACTAAAGGATCAAAGGAAATAATAAACATAATGTAGGGACAGAAATGAAAACATGTAACCAGAAGTTGGAATGAGATTAACACTGCTAAAGGACAGCACAATATCTGCTATACCGTTTACAATAAATTTGCTATCTCGTCCATTGATTCCAAATTAAGCGCTAGAATATACGTTAAGGAATTGCTAAATGACATGCTAAGCTACGATATAGTACATCTGCCTCAGCCTACAACACTGCATGTCAAAAACTGATGTACACTGCAAGATTCACATTAAAGGCCTATTTCCATATGCAGACTGCTTAATTGGTCTTCCGAGTTCTGGGAAGAATAAACTTTACTTAAAAGCTATTTGTTTCTGTTTTTGGTGTATTTTCCTTGAAGCTCTTAGCCAACCAAATTGCAGTTTCCCTAGAAGATACTTTCCCTGGCCCAAAAGGCTTCAGCAAAACTCCTAGTTCTTCAATTCTATCTTCCTGTAACAATCTTGCACTAAATTCAAGTAACCCTTCTAAAGCTTCAGCTCGTTGTCGGCAAGAAGACATGTTGAAACGCCGGCGTCTTTGGTCTGATGAGGTTCGGCTTGAATTGCCAGCTGTAGCATTTTGATCAGAATAATCACTTCCATCCTCTCTAACGTTATGAAAGGTAGATCCTTGAAATCCTTTAGAGTTATTGTTGAAGCTCAACCTGTCGAATCGATCAGGAAACTGAATAGTGCATCTATCCTTCATAATGGAACGGTCACCCAGTGGCGAACTAGAGGAGCCTTGCACAGAGGTAGATGAAGTTTTATGCATATTGAAAAAGGGATCCTCATATGAATCTAAAGGAAACTCAATTATCTTGTCAATTCGAGGGGCATTAACTGAAACATCTGGAGACTTGATACTGTCAATGATCCCAAGATTAGGCCTATGATGAAAACTGCAAATTGTGTCTTTCACTGGTAAAGGTAGAGAAGCTCTACGAGTAGTAGCAACCGATTTCTTGATCAATGTTCTTGAATTTTGGAGCTGCAGAGTAAAAACATGTCAGAAGAGAAAAACCGCAAGCAATGTCACTAGAATTTTGTCAGTGCCAATGACTAATCCATGTTATGTTAGGTTTCCCTGAGGGAAGGGGAAAGGTAAGGCAGAAGGTTGTATACTTCTTCAGCTTTTCCTAATTTCGGGTAAGAAATGGGAGGGGACGAAAATAACAGAAAATTATGGAAGAATTATCATGTGTGCCAGTCATGCCTTTAATTTCTTGGTCTACATATGTTTAGACATGATTATTTTAGTCATGAAACTCATGTTGCATAGGTACTTTTAGTTTTAAAACAAAAATAGGTCGAACCATTTTCATTCTAACACTACCTACTCCACCACTCAGTTCTACTTATTCGTTTCAATTTTAAAAAACATAAAATATTCTATGTTTACCTTTAACTTCAGCTGGATACAAATTTACATTTATTTATTAGATTCTTATATAGTATTGATCTCTCCAACTAAAATATTATTGATCTGTTGAAGATAATGACATCTAAAAATAATGGCAAATTAATCACAGCAAAAGATGTCTACTTTATCTCCGAAAATAACAAATGATGTTAAGCAGTTAAGCACAAATTTCTGGTACAATTTATGAAATTTAAAGTATAAGATTCATATATAATCTTGGATGGATAATACAATTGGTCATACATACTTATCTTTGACTTAACTTCACGTATTGATCAATTTAATTAAGAAATTGCATGTACAATCGTAATTAATCTCAAAGAAATTTAATAAGCAGCTCATACAAGCACATAAGCTGGATTATGTTCTTTTTATTAGAATCAACATGCTATTGAGATGACTCGTTCAATAAAGGCTTCTTATTTTTCCTGAGCAGACAAAACATGACCAAGAACCAATTATTTCTGCAAAAACATTTCGACTCCTTTTTAACCTACATCTGAGAAACAAAATGCTTTAATTGCTTGCACGAAATTATCTTGTGAGCTTACCTGTTCACGATTCTTTGACAGCTCTGATTTTCTTTTGGACATTGGAGAAGCATTTACAGCAGTTACTTTTGGGTTTTTGACAATCTTTGATGTTTTTGAAGTAACATTTTTAGTAATGACGGTTCCTTCATGTGAGCTTCCAGTGGACAATTGTCTTATTCTCTGACGAAAATCAAAAGCTCTACTTTCAGTCCTTTGCATAGAAGAATGGTAACTCTGATCAGCTTCAGATACACTGGGATTCAAAGTCCTGTCATTTCCACATGATAATCGTCTCTCTCTATTCACGGGAGGGATATTAAGTGGCTCTGAAAATCTAATCTTCCTTGTCTTGTTTGTTTCAGTTTCAGCCCATTGAAGTGGTAGATTGTTGCGTCTGGGGCAATTGAGTTTAAGATGAGTATTAACCACATAGGGTTGAAGGTGAGGGTGCCTAAGAAGTTCTGCAGCCTGCCACGATGATGATATACTGATTAGTCAAATAAAAATTTTTCATTATATACAAATATGAGGCTCCATACCATTTAAATTGATATCTAATAACAAGGAAAAGAGGAAACAAATGGCAAGACATGCTTATATTTCACATGATATATAAAAGAAGCTTTACTTTTAAGCTTCTAAAAGTATGCTTCAGAAGCCACAGCACAACCCTACCCAGTCTTGCTTCAAGACATTTGTGCAAACACATTTTCATTTACTGTAATGCTTAATGTTAAGAAAAATGAAAATTAAGAATAATTGTAAAGAACGAGATACATAAGTCAATCATGGTGGCCAAGGAGGCCATTAAAGCTTGAATGGGACCTCTGTTGACAAAATAAGTAGCTAGGATCTTGGAAGGTGGTGATGGCATTTTGAGCAGGATTGAGCAAAGGAGAAAAATCAGTTATGCAAATCTCAAGACTTGGATGTCCTTGGATACTTACGGTGCTTGGAGAATAATTTTTCTCATTACACCCAAACACTTGAACACCACCGAGAGATGAAGCTTATGTCCAATAAAGTGGATAGGGTTGAACACCACCGAGAGATGAAGCTTATGTCCAATAAAGTGGATAGGGTAAACAAATTGTGTTTTCACCACTCTATTCAATTCATTAGTCCACCGCATTTATTCTTTTACACAGTATGGCCATTGGCCATGATGTTGACCAGTCAGGAGAGCAAACAGGATAAAAAAGGAAATGGGAATTACAGAGGCAGGCTTACATTAGGCCGAAGTTCTGGATTTTTCCGCAACATGCTTTTTATCAGACCCCGGCTGTGGAGCAAGAATGATAGTATCAATTAGCCAACAGAAGAATATCCAGAAAAGGAATTTGTCCAAAAGAACTGATAATGGAGATACTTTCAGAAACTCCACTTTTATATGCTATCTATAAGCTAAGATTTTCTTTCAAGTATCTTTACTATTTCCTTGACATGCATCGATTTCCACCAATGCATGGTGCTTTGGACTGGTAAAGAATGAAGCATATACAACTTTGCAATTCCTTGATTTTGATTGTTATTGTAAGTTTGCATAAAAATAAGCCTGATATAAATATATAATTTTGAAATAAGCATAGAAATTGAAAAAAGTAGACGAGAAAGAATGAAAGTTGTCTTGAGAACATCTCGGAAATAATGCTGTGAAATAACTTACAATGCACCAGAGTATTTTGTGGGTAGTGGTGCCACGATAGACTTATTTATTTTATTGATGAGTGCCTGGATATCCTGCATGAAAAATTACAGAATTCCATAACTAGCTCAAGATAAACAATTACACAGCAGAAAATAAAAGAGGCAACAGGAACCCTTGGATACATTCAAAACAGGTGAAGTTTAGATAGAAGGTTAAGTGGGAGGGCTGCAACCTGCAAGGATCAATTCCACTAATATGCAACATATCGACTTACAAGAGCATCCAAGTGATCATTTTAGCCTAGGACACAGATCATACAATTATTTATCTGTCCTAAAACAAGGACTAAAAAGTATAAGCTGAATTCTCTCTAACAATTGTTTCTTGCCTTTGTTGTTTTTATAGTTCTAATAATGCTTAAAAATAGTATGCTGTACTTTAACCAGGAGATTATGGAAATTGTCAAGCCCAAAAGATCATTCCTCCACTTTGCTATTCAAAACAAGCTTATATATCACACTCTAATACTACCCTGCCCAGAATGCAACTGTGCCAAGCTAATATGGTGTCGGAAGTACCACTCGGCCATGCCATGGTACTATTAAATAACTCATAACAATTTTGGTAGGATCAGATAATATTAAATAGAACTTGTTCACTGACTGCGTCAGCCATCTTTAACCTGTACTTACAAATATTTTTGGAAGCATCCATTATTAGGACATACCTGACAATCAATACTTAAGCATACTCTAGTTTAGACTATAATAACAGTAGAAAATCCATTGCTGTATATTCATTACGGAAGAACTTTGTCAAACTTCTGAAGAAATGCTAAGATCAAAATCAACACCAACTGATAGGCACAATATTTAATTAGTTATAATAGAATATGGATCATCTAGTAGATGCACTGGCTACATCTGATGCAGCAAAGTACAGGCATTGGAGAGAAAACACAAAGATAATAAACCCAGCAAAGATAATAAATGTTTTCAAGTTAACCAGTGCTTTTAGTTGTGATACGCATGTAATTTCATGAGAATGAGAAAGCATTCTACAAGCCAGTTTAATCAGTTCCTCTGGTATGTACAGGAGGTCTTTGTGCTAAAGAGATATTATTCTTAACAAAAACAATTGACAAACAAGTAAACTGTATCAGCATGCATTAAGATCAGGTTCAGCAACTCACGAATGCTTTGAATGCAGGTTTAAGTGCTGTCATCTCATATATGCAGCATCCTGGATTACACGATTTGGTACAAATTAGCACAAATAATATCTATAGTTTACGTTAACATCAACTTGAATCTATTTAGAAGTACATGAAGAAAAATCAATCTGGATGTGTGCGTGGGTGAACTTGTACAACTGGAAGCATGCTTCCTTTTGAAAGCTTTTAGCTTACCAAGGGACCATATGTCTGATTTGGAACCATAAGGAATATCAGCAAGAAGCTCAGGGCACATGTAACTGGGAGTTCCAACTATCTGAAAAAAAAGACAGCAAGAATGAACACTTGCAATGATAAGGCAACAATTGAAACATAACATAAGCCTTTATGCCGGTTACATATTACTTACAGAGGAAGCAAAGTCATCTGAAGTCAACATCTTGGCAAGTCCAAAATCACCTGCAACAGTAATCATGATAGTTAAGCAACACTATTATGGTTACCGCAAATAGGTATATAGTTAGATATCTGCATATTCTCTTACCAAGACGGATATCTCGATCTTTTGTTAAGAATATATTAGAACACTGCATTAATTTTGTAATAAAATTACTATAAGCACTTAATCAACGCAAAATTGCAAATACATGTTATAACAAATCCACCAAGGAAATCAGTGGCTGCAACTAACCTTGACATCACGATGAAGAATATGATTTGTGTGTAGATAGTCAAGTGCCATAAGCAATTGAACAAGCCACTTACATAGTGTCTGCAACGAGGTCGCTTTGTAAATTAGATCAAACGTGTCATACAAAGTGTGTAATTTGTTAATCACTTGGAATCCAGATACAAACCAGACTGCAAAAGAAAAGGTCAAAGAAGAAATTACCTCTTCGGGAAAATGGACACCGTTTGCCTTTTTTATGGCTTCTGCCCTACAAAACAGAAGTGGTAAAAGAGTTGAAGATTGGTCTAGCTTTCCTTTTCCTTTTAGGATGTGTGCAGGTGGGGGTGGAGGATATTCTCACTCAAAAGCATACATCATTAACCTAAATTATAGTTTTAAAAAGAATAACTTACATGTCTCCACCTTCACAGTAGCCTATGATAATGCACACATAGCAACCCTGAGACAAAAGTTAAAAATTAAAATAAAAAATCGACTATAATCTATGTCTTGGAGGTCAAGAAGCAAAATATCACTAGCGTGATTTTTACAGTGGGCAATAAAGAACAATAAGGAAGACAGATACAAATGTATGGCCACCATAAAGATATCACTGCTCGATGGTTGCCAAACCAAAACGCTATGTGGTTGTTAAATGAGGACTGGGTTCCATTACATTTACAGATTGTTGGAATTGTCTAGCTAGTTTAGACCTTAGTTACTTATTATTGCGGGAAATACACCTGCAGTTCCTTCAGTTTATAAACCATGGAGGAATTATGTCTGATAAGTGACTGAAAGCTGGTACAAAACTTCGGCAACATGAAAAAGCTTGATTATTGTAGCAATTCAATAGATTCATAGACATTCGCCTTTCATGCTTTACGATGATGATACCTTTCAAAAATTGTTCGAAGTTAGATGAAGCTGAGAACCAGCAACCAATCTAAAAGGAACTCCTCAACATGCCAGTTTGATTGAGCGTAGCTTACAAATTAATGATTAAATTTGATATGCCAACTAAAGAAGAATACTTAACAAAAGTAAAAAATCCTTATTATGAATATTAAGGAGGGACAGATATACAAAAGGGTAGGGTGTTTACCTTCTCCACCCATGAATCTTTGTACTCCACGACAAATGGATTTTGCATTTTTGATATAAGCTCCATCTGGAAGACACGGGAAATTGCACCTTCTTAGATATCTTAAAAGTATAAACATTTAGAGACACAGCATTGACAGTGTATATATGTGTTTGTGCCAGCAAACATTATTTGATGTTGCAAAACTGATACTGTACTTATAACCTATAAAGATCATTTGCTCCTTCTTACATGAATGTTCAGAAGCTACAGCTACCTTAAGAATAATTTGCTTCTCATTCAGTAGTCAAATTCCTTGTCCACAAAAGTTAATTTCAAGGATGCTAATTGCTATATAATCATACGACGATCTATGAAGAAAATGGGGACAAAGTACAGTAGAAACTAAGTCATAAGATAAACAAAAAAAAGATATTAGTTACACTGCTAACCTCCTGGTGTGCTGATCGACGTGTTCTGTTGGTTTGGCGAGCAAGACGAATCTTTTTCAACACATACCTTAGTATTAAGACAAAAATGAATGAGGTAAAAGCAAAATTCATGAACAAAATGCACTAGTTAATTACTAAGTTGCAGAAGATATACATCGCGTGGCAATGATATAAATCAAAAAATCAGAATAAGAGAGAAATTCAAAGACATGATTAGTTTGAAGCTTACTTTTTCTTTTCCAGCTTATGCCTTACAAGAAGGGCGGAGCCAAAAGCCCCCTTTCCTATCTGTTCCAGTATTTCATACTTGTCCATTGCCTATAAGATTTAACTTCCTTTAACGGGTTAAGCGAACTCGAGATAAGATATTGCAGTCTTACCACAGTGATATTCAACCAAATATCATAAGCTGATTCAAGTTTCCATCTTTGGGACTCCGAGAACTAGAAAAAGTACGGGAAATGGAACAAAAAAGACAATGAGCGACAGTTCCAACTTCAGTCAAACCTAGAAGGTTAGAAATCACACAATACCATAGCTAGATAATGGCACATTCACTAGAAATATATAGCAGCACAATTAGAGCGATTTACCTAAATAATTACATCAAATTTATTGTAAATTTTGAGTAGGACTCATACAATAACCCTGGACGAGAAAGAGCCTATTTAAATTAATTCTCCGAGTAACTGAAAAAATAATCAAACCGTAGAGATCTTTCAGTAAATCAACGGTTATGGACCAGAAATTACGAAATTTAAATTTAAATTATGGAAATCTCTAATGAAGATCCACTCCTGACAGAGAGTAAGACGGAATACAGCGAGGTATTCATCAGCATTGTTGCAGGAAAAAATAAAAACTAAACAATTAATAACAGAAAACTCGGAAATTTATAATTATGCTAGCAAACCAAAGGAATACGAATCAGAAACCTGAAAACAGAAAATGCAGCTAAAAATTAAACTGAAAATGAAAAAAATAAAAATAATAACACGCTTATATATATAGAGTGCAGTACTGCGAAAGCGGTCACGGTCAATTCAACAGATTCATTCATTGATTTCATAGAAAGAAACTGCAAAAAGGAAAAGGAAAAAAGAAAAAGGAGATAAACATCACCTGAAATGCGTAGTTTAAGTGTACTGCGGATCACATGCTGCTTTGAACAGAGAGAAAGCGCAATGCGAACTAGGTAGTTGAGCAAATCAACAGAAAACGACACCGTAGCAATGCCGGTAGTAGCAGTAGATTAGCAGGAAGAAGCAAAAGCTCTCTCCCTTTCACTGCCATTGTAGCTAACAACACATTTTGTTAGAGAGAGAAAACAATAGAGACAATGTACAAGTGAAACACAACCAGACAAAAATGGAGAGAGACGGAGAAAGGAAAGAGGGATTAGTGTTTTTTTAAGTATATATTATAATTATAATTTTATAATAATATAAGATGTGATTAGTTTAAGCAGCTTAGGGAGATTAAAGAAATGGATAAAAATCCTGTTTTAGATTCATTTTATAATAAAATAGCACTCCGCATTTGATTATTAGTAATTAGTAATGTAAAAACAAAATTCTTTACGTTTTAATTTCATAATCCTGCATAAATTATCAAAAACTTTTATAGTATTACCTCAATTTACGGTTTTATTTTATAGTTTTTTGTCATCATCTTTATAATTATGATGCAACGTCTTCGGTTTATTGCTTATGATAATTTATGGAAGTGCTAATATCAATATTGATCTGGAGGGTGTCTTCCTTTTGGGCAAGGGCCACATGTGGCTTCATTTGCATGTATAAGGAGGTTTCTCCATTTGTATGGAGATAATAATATGTGTATGTAGATTAAAGCCGTATTGATATATGAAGAATAAAAATTTCCAATTTCACGTAGCAAATCGATCTTACTAGTACTAGATATTATATAATAAAGCAGTAGAAAAGAGTCAAAATTTCTTCCCACATGAGTATAATTCAACGGTAAAAGTTAAGTTGTTACTTTAATCTTGTTTCCCGATAATGGCGGAACATATCAGAATACCGATTAATAACCGTGTTGAAAATCTTATTGAATTGATTAACAGGAGTGATGGTGGAAGATTAGAAATTTTGTGAATTAGAGATCTTTTATAAAAAATTATATTAAGTGGGTCCCTCATAATGGATCAAAAAGTAGAAAATTATTGATTTTTATTTGGGAGGTGAGGCGTTGAATAGCGGGGGCCCCTTTAGGCAGTAAACAGAGCCCCTGCGGTGTGCGACATGGGGATGGTACTCAAGGATGAGGAATTAGGGCTTGTTTGATACTCTTTATTTATTAAAATATAGAGAATTTATAATAAAAAGAGAGGTAAAATGTGTATTAAAAATATAAAAAATATATTATTATAATTAAATAGTTATTAAATTAAATATCAAATTAATAATAAATAAAATTATAAATTTATAAAATAAAGAGTATCAAACAAGCTCTTAGGCAATTAGTTGTGTCCTCAATAATATTTTCAAGGTTTCCTTTAACACTTTCAGTAACGAGTGGAGGGAATTGGAGGAATGACTACTGCAGAGGGTATAGACCGACAGGAGAGAGAAAGAACGTGGGGTCCACGGCTAGTTAATTTTTAATGAGTTCCCAATGGCGAGACAGTTTTATCCTTAATTTCCTCTAAATTGCGCCAACAACCCTCCAAATTGAATAATCATTTACTGCACTCTCACATGGGCTGTTCCTTGGCCATATGCGGAACTTTCGAACCATTTTTGTAAACTCATTTCCAACCAAATTTCACACCAAGTCTAACGATTTTCCACTATTTTATTGTCTATTTTTCAATTAATTTTATTTATAATTCTTTTTTTAATCTTTTACAATTAATTTACATTGTAAAAGATTTTAACTATATTACTCTCTCCGTCTCGCAAAGATAATCCAATAATTATTTTTACATAGATTAAAAAATAATAGTTAATATAATTGAAACATTAAATTTTAATTTATTTTTCTATATATATTTTTATGTCTTATTAATTGTTTGAAATCTATATTACTCTAAATCAATGGTAGTCTTTTACCTATTCTCCCGCCTAAACATTATCCAGTCAAATTCTCCACTGATGTCATAATTAATATTTGTTCTTTTTCCTTTTTGTCAAAATGTCCATTTCCTTTTTTTTTTTTGGTTTAACTGTTCCTTTACAATTCATTCCCTAATTGGATTAAACTTTTACTATTTTTTCCCTTTTATTCCCTATACTATTGGGATTCTTGCCATTTCTTATATTTGTATTGATTTTTATTTCTTAATCTTTGCTATAACATGTGTATCTTTATAGTATATTTTATGTTCTATTAAATTGTTCGCTCTTTCTAAAAATAAAAAAATATAAAAGTGAATCTTAATTATTCAATTAGAGTTGGTTTATTTTCTTTTCCATCTATTTTATTTGGTGTAATAGATATAAACTATGAAAAGTAAGTTAGTGAAACTTGTTAGTTCTTTTGTATAAATTGGTATACTTCCTGTGCATTACACGGGTGCTAAATTAGTATTTTCAATGCATAGGTAGATGAATAATACTAATTAATTAGGGATACATATAGAAATAAAAAATTAAATGCATGCTCAATATGGTAAGTGAACTATCTTTTTGAGACGGACGAAATGGAATGGTGAACTATCTTTTTGGGACGATGAGAGTAATTGTTAGTCACCACCGCTGCATGCAAGCAGTAAGTGCGTTAAAATTAGTGTGTTGCGTTAAAATTAACGTTGGGTTCTTAATTACTCTGTTTTATTAACACGCAACTGCATTAATATTCAATATGCCAACGTGGGGAGGCTAGGAATGACAACGGGACGGGTTCAGGACTGGTGTGCTTTCCCCTGCCCCATTAAGGAAACCCCCGCCTCGTACTCGCCTCATACCAGATTGAATAGGGTACGGGGCCGGTATGAGAAAAAAACCCTTTACCGGGTCCATTAAGAAAATACTAAAAAAAATTTTAAAAAATTGGAAACTAAATGAAAAAATCATCCAAAATATTATACATCAATTCCAAATAATCAATATCATTTAACCACATGTCAAAATTCAAACCATCATGCATTTAACTACACATGACACATCAAATTTAAAATTATTTTAAAGAAACTCAAAATTTGAATTATATATTAAAGTTAATTAAAAATTTAACATAAAAAACATTAGACAAAGTGGTCAATGCACATTGATTTAACTTTGGATGTAGGGGTTTAAATTCTCACGGGCTCTTCTCCTATACCAATTTCTTTTTTTTTTATAACTAAGAAAATGCTATCGGGCATTAGGTCAGGGGTCGGAGCGGCCAAAACCTGTCCCCGACCCAATAAGAGTTCGGGACAGAGAATTTCACCCCGTATACGTCTCAATACTTAACGGGTAGGTAATACTCACTCCGTCCAGAGTGAGTATCCACAGATATCGAATTTCAAGTGTAAAATTGCCATTCCTATGAGAGGCTTAAATTTATAGAGCACAAAAAAATTTCATTTACATTTTTCTTATATTTGACAAAAAAGGAAAAAGGGGAAAAACAAAATTTGAAAAAGAATAAAGAGAAACAATAAAGTAAAATTGAATGGCATTCTTGGGAGGAAAAAAATTGACAGATAATTATCTCAATGGCTTTTCTGTCAACTTTTGTTCTTAGCAAATTTCTCCTGGATTTGTTAGAGCAAAGTGCATCATCAATATTTAATCTAGTATTATTTGGTAGAATAATACAAGCTCTTCCGGAACCTTCAATGTAATATCCCGAAAAATTTTAAGCATACAATCGTTATGTTGATGATGATTGAGAATACTTATTGGATTTGCATCAACTAAAAGGTTATAAGATTATTGAATTGTATCAATTGTAGAGTCACAAGACTATTACTCAAAACAAATGCCTAAAATTTGGAATGTAGCTCTTGATAACATGAGTGTTATTTTAACAACCATTGAATTATATTGACAACATGATCGTTATTTTGACAATGATTGGACAATCATTGGAATTGCACTAATTGAAAGATTACAAGATTTACCATTCGAATAAATATCAAGAATTAAAAGATGATTATTAACAATGTGAATGTTATTTGACGGCAATTAAATAGCCACTTGGGTTTACATCAACTATGTTACAAAATTCAAATATTGCTACTCGAGTTTGACATTAAATATAATGCTATAGTTGTGTTTTGATGATGATCGAATAAATACTCGAGTTTGCAACGTTATATGATTGATGATGATTGAATAACAACTCAAATTGCATCAATTATGTTACACAATTAAAGATCATTGTCTAAATGATACAAAGAATAAAAATATAGTACTTGATTGGTATAACTCAAAGTATAGTCGCTTTATTATAAATCACATTAAGTAAAATGACTCAAGTAACATGAATCAAATTATCAAGACTTAATTATAAGACAACACAAAGTATAATCTGAGTAAATTGCCGCCAAGTGTACACTTGTCGCGACGTGATTGGCGGAACTCAAAAGTTTATTAAAACTAACTAATTTCTAACTATTATAAATAGGTGATTGGGTCCTCAATCTTCAAAACACCCAACCAACCTTCTTTCTTTCTCAAAACTCCCAAAAATTCTTCGAAAATTAATAATGGCGGAGAAACTCCAATAAAAACCCACCAAAACACTCATTTGTCACTTGAAAAAAGATTCCTTACCATATATATAAAGATTATAACTTGAAAAATAGATTTGATTGGAGAATATCGAGATTTTGGAAGCATTTTCTACATTGGAATTATTAAAGTCATCTTTGAGAAATTAAAAGGTGAGTAACTTATACTTTGATTCCATTTTAGCATTTATGGAATTTTGATATGAAAAGCATGAATTTTGATTGAAGTATTCCATGAAATGAATATGGATTTTAATGTATTGAAAAGAAATATTGATTTATTGTATTTGAATCACTAGTTGCTCTACATGTTTTGTATTGGATTGTTTTGAATTGTTTCCCACACTATGATCTATTCAATGATCTTGTGGTAGGGAAGATTAGTATGGTATTTGCTTTGAATTGAAATTTTGGTAAATGTCAACAGGGGTTAATTGTGGATCCACTTAGTTGTATATGGCCATGATTGATTGAATTGATATTGAATTGATATGAATCTTGCGCGCACCACGGGTAGTAGTTTAACTAGTGATAGGACCCTTTTGTGTATTTGAAAGCTTTGTGCATTCAATGGTTTCCTTGAAAATGAATCTTTCAAATGAAAGGTGAATTAAAGGGTTTTGCTACTCACTGAGTACTACGTATTCACTCCCTATTTTTACAATTTTCTAGACAATCAAAGATGTAATATTTGAAAGGCAAGATAAGCTAGGAGTTGGATCATGCTCGTGAAAGGGAGTAGAGTTGTGCATGCAGTAAAGCCTGTCTTTGAAGCAACTACTAAAATAGTTATGAATTTAATGCCATTTCGTATTAATAAGTATGCCCACTTTTCTATAAATGTATTTCTATCAATTGGAAAATTACCTTTCAATATGATAGCTTCCCTATGACTTTTATACTTTTTGGTGTTAATAAGTATGCCCACCTCTTAATATTGCATACATTTTTACGACATGTAATATATATATATATATGACGGAACGAATGTGTAATTTTTGTAATAGTTTGAAATCTATTTATTAAGATAAAGGCTTTTTAAAAACTTGGCGTGTTTTGGTAATAAATGGAATATACCTAGTAATATAACTTGTGTATTCTTTACATTTTATTGTAAAACCCAGTCTTAATGATTTCTAAAAGTTAACCATTTGCTAGGTTAAGTAACAATCTTTACAGAGTGCTAGACTCTACAAGGCAAAAATAATTTGTTTGTTTTGTACGTTTCGTCCCCGCTATTTGTATTGTAACTTCCGCTAAAATTTGTCAATTAACAGAAGATATTCAAAAATATTATAAAATTAATGGGGGCGTGACATTCAATGATATTAGATCCACCTGATACAGTATTAACATTATCCCCAACTAATGTTAATTCCAAAAATTATTTTTATCTTGAAGAATAGTATGTGTAGTTGCACTATCCGTTAGACAGATATCACTATAATTGATTATAAATCTCTACAAATCAAAACTTGTTGAAGCAAAAAAAAGAAGCAATTTGTGCTGATAACGTATCGTGAAAATAAGAGAAAGAAAGAAGATATGGTTAATTATCTGTAAACTTGTGTATATTATTCTCAATACAAATAGGGCTATTTATACACTTATAATGCCCAAAGAAGCCTTGGTGGGTAAGTAAAATAATCTTGGAGCGTGACTAAGATACGATGACAATTAATTTTTTAAGGTTAGTCATTCATTCTAAAATATATTTACGACACCATTTACGTTTTTCTTATATTTGGCAAAAAAGGAGGGGGAAAAACAAAATTTGAAACAAGAACAAAGAGAAAAAATAAAGTAAAATTGAATGGCATTCTTGTAAATACCACAGCGATTGGCTTTTCTGTAAATATAGCACCAACCAGTTTTTCTATAGTGTCCTTATGGTATCCAATGGGTTATGTGACAGGCACCTATTGGACACCATACATAGTACCCAATGGACACTACAGAATGTAAGTAGCACCAACACCAATTTGGTGTTAATTCATAGTGCTGGACCAAAATGCTGCTCTGCTGGGAAGGGGTTTAACACCATTTTTTTGTGTGAGGGTTGGAGATACCTTAACAGTTTGATAGTGGGACTATAGAAGGGTTATAAGTCCTATCATAAAATTTTATTTTACGGCCTAGTGGTATAGACTTGAATTAAAGAATGATGATAAGTGGTTTCACCCTTAATTGACATGGGGAAAATTTACATTCTGTATTTTTAACCAATCAAATATCTATATGTATGGTTACAGGTTCAAATTAAACAATAAAACTAGGGCTTTGAGTCAAAGTATAAATTCTTGATTTGACTACATAAGATGAACATCACATCAGTCAATCAATGGATCAATAGTATGAATACTTTATATTCTAGAAATTAATTTTATTTATTTATTTTTTTTTGAAAAGAATTCTAGAAATTAAAATTAGATTTGTCAAATTGGAATATTACATGACTTATTATTAACTACCCTAATTCATAAGACGATACATTATTTTACTATTTTAATAGGGATTCGGGGTCGCAAAATGTAGTTGCATATTTATTGCCTCAAATTTTCTTTAAAAAGCTTAGCTTTTTGTAAGAGAACCCTAAGGCTGAGGTGGCTGCCAAAGTAGAGCACACGGGACCCATGCCACGTCAACAATTCTAATACTAGTTGTTAGACATGGGCAAGAATGTTTTATAAATGTCGAGGAAAAGTCGACATGCTGATTGGTGAAACTAAAATCACTAGAAGCCTTTAGGATTGGTGATTAGTGAAGCGGTAAAATATTAAAATCACTGTAAGTCTTAACCAAGATATCAGTAGAAGTTTAAACTAAAATACTGGTGATTGGTGAAACAGTAAGCCTTTAGGATTGGGAGTTGTTCTTCAAAAGTATCTAACCATAGACATAGTTTTCTCAATGCTGGCCAAAATGATACAGAGTTGCTCTTTTTTGTTCCAGTTACACAAACCAAAAACTGATAAATTGAGCAACCCGTCTCTAGGGATAGCATCACACATTGAAGTATGAAATAAATTGTTAATAGTGTTTACTGCGAAAGTAAGAAACGGGTGAAAAAAAAGCGGAGTGGTAGTTATGCTTTCTCATTCTTAGATATGGATAAGTCAATTAATTAGGTCAAGTTCATTAAGTGTTAGTCTATTTGCAAAGGAATTTTATTATAACTGGTTTATAATGTGATGATGATTTTAATCAGTTCATAATATAAGATGTACTATGTCAAACTATATTCAGTTGGTTATAAATTGTTTGTTGGCTTTATATTATTGGTTTAGTGGTATAAGTAATAAGAAATATTTCGTAATTTACCTTTTGTATATTTGTGATTCTGTTTTTTGAGTCAACTCTAAGCTAACACGACATTGGATGTAAACAATGCAAAATGTTATAAAGTTGATTATTATCAAGTCTAAGGTAAGATGATAGTGGTTGAAGACATGTCATATGTTGTTGCCTTACGTAAATGTTATGGGACCATGCATATGTGCTTGTGCGATGTATCGGATGGTAAAAATTAGAACTACACGTACTAAGGAAAAAATTTAGAAAAAGACAAAAACTCGTTTAGCTTATAAATTATAATGTGATAGTACATAATTGACATTTTGGAAAAGAAGTCAAGATGATAGTGATTAAAGAGAGGCCGTAAATTTCAACTTATTTTCCTACAAGATGGTCAAAAAATATGTCACACGACGTCACATGGAAGCTTATATATAGAGTTATAAAATCATTATATACAAACAGCTGTCAAACTCATGTAACCATTGAGAATTCTAGAGTTTGTTGACTAATCATGTCAATTAAGAGAACATTATATACATTTTTTTGAATTTTACCAATAGTTGAAAGCGTAAATATTTCCCAAACATGGACGCAATAATGTGTTCCAATACAGAAATTAATGTGACAGCTTGCCATTAAAGCCATTAAAAATTAACGGCAATTAGAAGTGCACTAAAAAATAGCTTGCCTTTGTTATCTTCATTCTTTATTCATTCCAACATATCCTCTCCCATATATGCATACTCGTAGACTCGTAGCTCCGGGCAATTATACATATAGTGGTCTGAACTTATACAACTGTAGCAGAGTCTGTAATTGGTTTAATTGGTTCCCAAACTAACCGCGTTATAGAAATATATCGTTAGGAGCACCTAAATGGATGGAGGCAACATATCAAAATGTGCTTAAATGTTACCGGTAATATATTTCAATTATGAAGTCTGTAATAATTAAACTCAAAAAGAAAAAAGCAATTCGCTTCGATTCACAAACATTAGTACCAATATATCAATCCCCACTAATTCTTACCTGTCACCAAAGGTAAACAAACTGCGTTCACACATTTAATTGATTATGCAGAAACATCTAGCCTATGATGTGGTTCGTAGATAACGTCACAAGAAAATATATAATTGGTTTTATCTTTCTAATAAGCTCAAATATTACATCAATATTTAGTTATATATTCCATTTAAGTTAAAAAATGAGCCATCTAACTCAGTTTATATTTAAGAAGCGTAATGCTTCCGATGACGTCAACAAGGAGAAGGTGCAGATTTTGTATAACTGGAGGTTTGTCACTGTCTTCTTAAACCAATTATATTACTTATAGTACTAAACCAACAATATAAAACCAACAAATAGTAAATAACCAACTAAATATATTTTAACCTAGTACAACATCTTATATTATAAACTAATTGAAATCAAAATCATTACATTATAAACCAATTGTCATAAAATTCCTTTGCAAATAGACTAACACTTAAATGAACTTGACATAATTAATTGACTTATCCACATTTAAGAATTCGAATGCATAGACTACCACACTGCTTTGATAAACCACTCATACCATCTGTCTTAACCACGGAAAGGCATCATATTTTCTCAATCCTTCTTTCCCTTACTTGCTTACTTGTTGGGTGACTTGATTCGTACAAATGTGACATTGTTGCCCATAAAATGTCTAATCTTATTTTGAAATTTTAATGACAAAAAGATAAATATGCACACACGAAGTCACCTAACAAGTACGTGGTTAAGGAAAAGTAACACCTCTTCTAAAAGGAAAATTCTTCTTTCCATTGCTTGCTTACTTGTTGGTTGACTTGGTGTGTATCAATGTGACATTTTTTCTCATAAAATGTCTAACCTAATATATTGAAATTTTAATGGCAAAAAGATAAATATGCACACTCGAAGTCACCTGACAAGTAAGTGAGTAAGAAAAAGTAGCGCATCTCTTTTCTTTCCCTTGCTTGCTTACTTGTCAGGTGACTTAGTATGTACAAATATGACATTTTGCCCATAAAATATCTAACATTATTTTGAAATTTTAATGGCAAAAAGATAAATATGCACACACGACGTCACCTGACACGTAAGTGCGTAAGGAAAAGTAGTACATCTCATTCTAAAAAGCGTTTCATATTTCGTTGTGTTTTACACTTTATCACGTATCAATCGCGCTTTACTCACTCATTAATGCGTTTAGACGCGTCTAGACCCAATGTTCAATATCAAGATTCTCAACGTTTTTCACGCCTTACATTTGAAAGAATCTTGCTCATATGACAATACATGAGTGATTAGAATGGATCTCATTCTTTTTAAAATAGCCACTCATATATTAACACATGGGTATGAGAAATATTAAATATTGAAAAATTTTACACATCCTTTCAGGGGAAAAAATTTGAAAAATTCTAGTTGGACAAAAAAGTGACAAAATTGATATGTGAGTTATGTAATAAATGTTGATGTAAAAGTGATGTGACATATTGAAAAATAAAATTGTGCCATGATTTAGTTTTGTTAGATTTTTTATATTTGTTTTTGTTTAAGTAGCACACCTCAAAAATATTTACATATATAGTTGAATATATGTTGGTCATATTTTGGGCTTGACAACGATGACAATTTATGTGCTAACTAATTTTTATGGGCCGAAATTCAACCTTGTTCGTAGAGCCATGATGAAAGCTCAAAAATGGCATCGTACAGAATATAAGGAAAATTAGGGCGCTCGACCACAATGGGAGTTTTGAGGACAATTTATTTATGAGTCCAATATAAAGCTTCATGGCCTAATAGATTTGAATTTCATGATGAGATCCTCTTAACTATAGAATTTTTTTTTTTTTTTTGGTATAACGAATCTCTAGATCCCATCCCCAAGCCTTGCTCTACGTGCATGGACATAGGTAATGTTAATTTCATTGAAGAGATGGAAAATAGGATTACATCTACTCATCTTACAACACAGAGCAACTTACATGGGATTTATTACATAGTACTAGAACATAAAGTTTAAAAATAAAAATTTTCCAAATGCGTAGAGTCTTCTTCCTTGATTTGCATTGATCAACGATGTTTGAAGCGACATTCTGCCTCCACACCTATGAACTCTTTTCCTCCATTGTTTAACAAGTTTGTCAATATAGTATATATTTTGTAGAAAGAGGGGATTTATATATGTGGGATCTACTACTAAAATTTGGAGGGAAGGAAATCTATATTTTTATGGGTTAATTTCACAAAAGGTCCCTAACCTTTGAGTTAAGAATCAATTTCGTCTACAATCTTTTTTCTCTCTCCTGTGTCCCCAACCTTTCTTAAATGCGCTAAAGGTCCATTTTGACACTATTCTCCCAACTTTTCATGGAAAATGAAAGTTATACCCTTTTAACTTTTTAATTTAAAAAATAAAATATTTAAAAATATTAAAAATAATAAAAAAAAAAGAAAACACCCACCCACCCTCTCAACTTGCCGGGCGGCCAATTTTTTTTGTGGGGGCGGGGGGAATTTTCTGGTAGTAGAAAAAAGCTGCCATTCCTGCCGAATGGCTGCAAATGGGGGGGATTCACCCCCGCATTATTGCTGTCGTAAGTTACTACCGGAAACGGCAGTAGATTGTTGCCATTTCTGACAGCTTTTGGGATTCACCCCATTTTGGCCGCCGAAAATGCTGCCGTTTCATGCGGCAAGTGGGTGGGTGTTTTTTTTAAAATTATTTTTAAATATTTTGTTTTTAAAATTAAAAAATTAAAATGGTATAACCGTCATTTTCCATAAAAAGTTGAGAGAATAGTGTCAAAAGGACCTTTCGTGCCCATTTATAAAATGTTAGGGACACAGGAGAGAGAAAAAAAGGTTAGGGATGAAACCGGTTCTTAACTCAATTGTTGGGGACCTTTCGTGAAGTTAACCCTATTTTTATTGATTATCCAATGTTGCCCTTAGCATAGGAATTGCATGGATTCACCCAAAAAGTTAACGGCAGATTTGGATGAAATCCATCCATCAGAACGATTTGTGAGTATTTATTAAAGGTCGGGGAGCCAGCATGTCAAAAAAAAAAAAAGTTTGGAATTCAAACGATATTAAACACAAAGGTTAGTGATGAAAAGTGAACATTATTACAACGAACATTTCGATAATACTAATCTTATCTTAATATTGAAATGCAATATTGTGCTCAAAAATAAATATGCATTCACATCTCTCTTCATCAAAAGTCTCCTTTCTCACGTCATCACATGATTAATGAAACTTGGTTTGATTTGAAATACATTGTTATCAACATTACAGTATACACAACAAGCCTTCTCAGCGTTGATGATGGATGTTGAAAAATGTCTTTAATTCACACGCATAATTACGACTTGAATTGCTCCCTTTATAAATAAAAAACAGATTTTATAAAATGAAGACCAAGACCCCATATATAGTTTCTCATATATCTAAATAATATAAGTTTTATAAAATGCTCAAACGAATCTTCGATCTGTAAGATTGATCTTTTCAAACTAGAAAAAAAAAATTAACTTCTTAAGAAGAGTTACTCAAATAATATGGTGTTGACGTAATATAATAATATCCTCTTGAGAAAGTCGACCGACCGACCGAGCATCGGAGCGCTCGTGGAGTGACAAAATTGGCATTTTCTTGTTTCTTCATTGTCATTCATTTCATTTATTTAAATTTGAAAGAGGAAAAGCTGTTTCTGCTCTCTCTCTCTCTCTCTCTGCACAAGCAGACAAGAATCTGTAACGAGGATGAAAATCCCTTTGCATAAACAAAGAATAAATGGTCCCATTTCCTGCATGCATTCACGTGTCCTGCTGTTTTATATTACCCTAAACATCTCCATCACCCTTCTTCTGCATATCTTCAGCATTGGATTCTAAAAAACTTGCATCCATTTCCATTATTATTGGCATTAATTCACTTCCCAGTCTCCCCTCCCGCACACGAATTACTGCTTAGCCCACGTGTTTCTTTATCACATCCCTCCAATCACCTTACCCTCCCTGTCTTGGACTCTTTGAGCCCCCATCACTATAACTCCGCGACCTTTCTGCTATTTCAAGAATTCCAGCTTGATACTCTTCAATCAATCAATCAGGCACGAACAAGTAAATATAGAGAGCCCAATAATTTTTATTAATTACGATTTTATCTACTTATCTTAATTCTCGGGTATCGAGTATACAGTCAGTACTGCCTCATTTTCCCTTTATATCCTTCTGTATTAATTTCTATACTATTTATTCCAGTACTGGAAGCACAGACAAATCCCCTTAAATAAGAGAGAGAAGGGAGAAGGAGAAGAGGGATTCTACTTTTTCTACTGTGTCTTGTCTTCTGAATGAATGATTTACATTAGTTGAGTGGTGGGAGGAAGAAGAACGAAGGTAAATAAAGGAACCATGTTTGATGGGGTGCCGGCTGATCAATTCCACCAGTTCTTAGCTTCGTCAAGAACTTCACTTCCGATTCCACTTTCTTTTCCCATTCACGGAAACCCAACTTTTTCCAGTTTTGATCCCTTTTCTTCTCACCATCACCAGTTACACCTGCAGCTGGAGTCCTCCATTAGTACTGGTGGCAAGGATCATGAACACGAAGATCAAACCAGCTTAATTTCGACTAATCTAGTGCTCGAAAGGGAGAGATCTGTGCCGCAAACGACCACGGCGGAGCCCGCATGGTCGAGTAATGAAGTTCTTGAACTGCTCAGGATTAGATCCAACATCGAGAATTGGTTCTCAGATTTCACTTGGGAACACGTTTCAAGGTACTTATAATAATTGATGTTCTTTTACGAAAATTCATGTGATGTTGCGCCGATCGAGGGTGCACGTACGTTGCTTTAGGAATCTTTTGTTTTTTTTTTTTTACTGGTTGCTTTTAAGCTGTTTTTTCACTATTAAAAGAGAATTGGATTTTGAATTATGTAAACCGACAATGAAGTTAAAATATTCCTGCCTCTGCCCAAAGGGACAGGGATTAAAAACTGCAAGTGCTTATATGTGAGGAAAAAAGTGAATCACCAATGGAGATGGAATAATTATTAGTGTTATTCTTTTCATAAATTCTGCAGGAAACTTGCAGAGCTTGGGTTTAAAAGAAGTGCAGAAAAATGCAAGGAGAAATTTGAAGAAGAAAGCAGACATTTCAACACCTTAAGCTACACTAAGAACAATTACAGAATTTTCCCTGAACAGGACGATGAATTCTATCCCGATGAACAAGATCAAGAAGCACCAGTACCTAATGTTTCTGCAGAAAAAGATCATCAAACCTTGGATAAACAAAATCAAGAAGAAGACATAGGAGTCGTAGGAAATAATAATATTGTGGAAGGAGATCAGTCAGAAAGAACTGTAACTGACGCGGTAATTGGATCTCAAGAAAATGATGAACAAGTTGCCGTGAAACCAAAAGAAATTAGCAAGAAGAGGAAAAGGAAGGAAGACAAGTTTGAAATGTTCAAGGGTTTCTGTGAAGCAATTGTGAGCAAGATAATGGTCCAACAGGAAGAGTTACACAATAAGCTGATACAAGATATGGTGAGGAGGGACGAGGAAAAGATCGCGAGCGAAGAAGCTTGGCGAATTCAACAAATGGAGAGGATAAAGAAGGAGATGGAAATCCGGGAGGAAGAACAAGCCACTGCTGGGGAGAGACAGGCTGTTATTATTGAGTTATTGAAGAAATTCTTTTCTAATTCCAGTGAAGAAGATCAGCAATTTGTAAGCAAGATTGAAGGTCTTGTCAAGGTAAATCAATCTCAAGATCAATTTACTCAAACTACCCAAGAAAAAGTAGAAGCAGCCACTTCATCAATTAGCATGGTTTTTAATCACCAAAAAAACCCTAGTTCAAAAGCCTGCTCCTCATCTCTTCTGGCCCAAAACCCTAATTCTGCAAAAACTCAAGAGGATAATCAGTTAGAAATCAGTCCATCTTCAAGAAAAAAGCCTTGCTTCAAGAACTTACATGTTGAAAGGGGAGACAGTGGCAACAGATGGCCAAGGGATGAAGTTTTGGCTCTGATAAACCTCAGGTGCAAACTCAGTAGTAGTAATAATAATAATAACAATGGTGAAGAAAATAAGGAAGGATCAAAGGGTCCATTATGGGAAAGAATTTCCCAAGGGATGCTTGATTTGGGTTACAAAAGGAATGCCAAAAGATGCAAAGAGAAATGGGAGAATATAAATAAGTACTTCAGAAAGACTAAGGACAGTAGCAAGAAGAGATCTGTTGATTCAAGAACATGTCCTTATTTCCAGCAGCTGAGCAGTTTATACAGTCAAGGAACACTCGTCGTCCCCAGTAACGAGCCCGAAAACGAGTAGAGACCGCGAAAAGAATCGGCCACCAGTGGATTTTGTAGTTTTATTTGTCACTTCATCACTGTCTCTGATATCCGTCATGAACTACAATTATAAAATTTCTTAGGCTTGTATTAATTATAACTCATGTTCTCGATCTATGAAACTAGAAATAAATTACATTTCTTATTCTTGATCTGAATCAACATTGTTTTTCGAGATGTGTCTTAATTTCTAAATATTCCTCGACTCTCAGCAAATGTTTTTTTCTCCAAAGAAATCTCAAGAATCCTAAAAGGTCCGTCGGTAGAACATCCTCATGATATATCGTGGTTAGAATATGCAGTCATTTAAGAGGCCATATGTGTTAGTTGTGCCATTAATAGGGAAGTTTCAGTTAATAGCGACATTCAGTAATAAAATTTGGGCACAACAAAACATGTGCGACGAACATTGACAGGTTTCTTTCAAATTCCGTGCATTTACATAACTTCCCAAACTTCAATACCGATTATGTGTAGACGTAGCTCATTTTCTATTAAGCAGTCGGTTCACCTGCTGAATGAATAATTAAGTATCATGTCATATACATTCATAACTTCACCATATTCCCAAGCTCCATTGATACCAGATGAGACATTCCAGAAATGATGCCCACCTCATTTAGCAGAAGTATACTTAGAACTATTTTTTCCCATAGTGACTCTTTACCTGATAGTGCATGTGGTATTATTTATTGCATTGTCCTCGGCAAGTTTCCATCCATGTTACCTGCAGTTATCTTGGACAAGTTCGTGAGTCGTGACAAATGGTAATTCTGAGTAATGAAATATATACACTGTAAATTTTATTGAGCATATTGTTCGTACAAAATTATATTGTGTGTACAAGAATTTTGTATCTTAAGTTACAGGTGGGAAGAAAATCAGAAAAGGGAGGGGGCAAAAAAAAAAAAAAGAGCTCTGCAGCAAATACTATAATGCTCTTTGACTTCTTTTACTGCTGCAGCCATTCTAATCAGAATTCTCTACATTTTTCAAGTACTTTCTGCGGTTATCAGTGAGAAATCCAAGCCCAATTGATGTGAAAAAATTGACAGAAAATCTCTTTTTTTCTGGATTATCCTTGGCAAAAATTGAATCCAGGGACCTCTGAAGTTTGGGGTCACTCATTCGTTCCTTCAACAAGCGACTCCCGAGCATCTCTGACAACTCCAAGAAAAGTCTATTGGTGAATATATGTGACGAGGAGTTGGAATCATCCTCAGACAGGTGATTGAACCTCATAACATGCCGTGACATAGTGTTTGTTCCAAGCAATTGACCAAAAAACTTGATAACTTTTTTGCAATTTACTAGTAGTCTCCTGCTGATGAATCCTGGAGCACTGATTTAAAAAAAAAAAGAAAAAGAAAAAGAAAAAACATTTCTCGAAGTTCCTAGAGTATATAGGATTAATCAGGCACAATCTTTGTGCTAAATTATCATAGTATGTAAGATTATGTCCTTTCATGAAAGCAGCATTCCAGCAGCATAATACATATCTCTATCTCTTGTCCTGGCTGCAATTCTACACTCAGTAATTTGTTTCCTGCTGCCTTGTGGTTACAAGAGGAAATTATGATTAAATATACGGTCCTCCGAAGATTTAGTACATCAGCTCGTGCACTTCATATTCAACATTAAAATTCCGTTCATCGTCAGAGTTACTGGAATTGGAATCATCATACTCAATTCTTGACGATACAAGAGAAGAGATGTTATCCTGGTCTACAAAAAGATCTGTAGCATCTTCGTAATGATTTTTGTTCTCTTCTAAGATCACATCTGGCCTGAAAACATCTACACTAGTCTCTGGATCAATGTCATGCAACAAAGACACCAGATGAGTGACTTGCTCTCCAAACTCAACAAGAACAAGTTCGTCAATAATTGCAGGATGATCCTTAAATGTCACACTTCTCATCGTAAAAAGATCCTCAACCATGCGTTGCACGTGTCTGTTTATTATACCCTCATGTAATATGGCAGAAAGTTCCTCAAAAACAGAGTTTAGGCCATGGGGACAAAGATCTTGCAACAGGGAAGCACACTCAATACAAAAACAAACAGCAACCTCAATACTAAAATCATCCCGTTTTCCCATTAAAAAGATCAAAACATCCATTGCAATTACTTTGTTAACCACTTCTTGATTCACTAAGTGAGCCAAAAAATTCAATGCACCCAGCAACTTCAACTTATCCTTACAGTCATAACCTTGTTTGAATTGCAAAACAACCCTTTTAACCAACAGATATCCAACATCAGGAAATTTAGAGTTAACTACAGCAACTAATGCCGCGAAAACATTACTAAATTGCAGCGAGGCCATCTGGGACTGCATAATTGCATTGCAAAATAATCCTCTCCCCGCAATCAAATTCTCATTCAAGATTTCTCTGGCTACAAGTTGAATGCTGGAAATACTCACTTGGTTTATCAATCAGGTGACCCTTTCCTGTAAAGCATCCCACTTGAATTTGCGGGTGTCCAAACTGTTAGTGTGTTCCATTTCAGAGTACGTCCTTCTCCCTCGCAGCCGCAATGTGAAATTCTATATGAACGGGAGAACGACAGCGTGAGAGATTCAATTAGTTTGTGGATTATTTTTGCATCTGGGTTTGAAGTTCTTTGTGTATCGTCAATTTATAATAACTTCTTTATTTCCAAATTGAATTCGGAAAGGTTGGAAACTTTCCATGGATTGGGGTGCAAGCAAGTAATAGGAAACGATTCAGGATTAGGAAACACAGTTATTATTATAAAATTAATTTAATTAACAAATAGTCAAATCTGCTTCCGTCAAAAAATGAAAAAAAAAAAAAAAAGTCCAATACTATTATTTTTTTGGGTAAAGAATAATTGGGGCCCTAATCTTTATACTTCTTAACACTTGCGATCCTGACTTTTAATTTTTAGCAGAGTCCAAAAAATTTTAAAAACTGACAATGGTTAGTTAGCAAAATTAAGTCTTTTTATACCAAATTTATAAATATCACGTAAGTAAGCGCATTTTCTCAAAAATTAGGTCTATAATTGTGAGCGAGATTTTAATTTACCAGAGTATGACTGTGACTTGTCATAGTGTAATTGTGACTCCAAGAATTGAGCAGTGACTCACTAAAGATGAGTTATGACTCCCTAAAGATAAGTTGCAACTCGTCAACGGTTGTGACATAACTCGATGACCATCTATTTTTTTTTCAAAAAAAGATAATGTACTTTAATTCTGTAATACACTAAAAACCATTGATATTTGTTAAGAAACCACAACTAACAAGCCATGTCATTGTGATGGAACCCAATTTTGTTCGCCCAGCCTCATATTCGCCTCGATTATAACTTTTCGCACTCATACCCACCTTGCTTACTTGATTGAAGCAAGAAATTCAATCTTGTTTGCATCAACTACGCAATTTTTATTCATTTATTTTGGAAGAAAAATTGTTAGACACACTAGAGTTCATACACATACCAAACACTATGCGTGATTGTTAGTAGACTTAAAAATTTTTAGCACCCAGATGGGTGTTATTTATGTTACTCAATTTCCCATATGACAGCATGAGTTCAAAGACCACATACATCTAGATGTTTACATAAAATTTCACATAATGCATGAGCGTTATAGAAACTGATTTAAAACCTATGTGATATATGGGAAAGTAAGATTCTGTTGTGTCATTGTGTAAAAAAATTATGTAAGTTTTTATGTAACTAGCATGTTACGTGTTATAGTTCCATAAATCATTTTTTATCCTAAATATCTTTTAGCAAATTCAAAGAATAATATTCACTACATTATAAACGGTTCCAAATACACCACTGGTAATAACAATTACATATTCGTTAATGCTATATATATGTAAATAAGAATAATGTTATTTATCTAGGCTCTCTAATGTAGTATATTGGGGTTGGGTAGAGATGCATAAATAAATGGTGCCATTTATTTATTTATTAACCAAAAAAATGATAATTAAACTAAAAACCGTTCTACAATCTAGATAAATACGATTATTCTGTAAATAATAATAATAATAATAATATATTATTATTATTATTATTATTATTATTATTATTATTATTATTTTGGGTGAGAGGTGTTGGGGGACATTCCTTGACTTGCATTACTTTGGGCTGTAGTGACAGGCCGTGAAAGAAGTCCAAGAAGATTATTGGGTTCCTTAAATCAGAGGCCCACAACTATCAATATCCCAGAACTTTTCAAGTTAAAATAACATGTTATTCACTTCAAAAAAAAAAAAAAAACACTTTTCTTCAAATTTAATTTAATCATAATTAATCACAGATACACCCAACAACATGAATGTATCAGCCATGTAAGAGTCTATCGAAATGATAACTCTATTCACCTTTTATGTAGTACCACAATAACGAATATATATGGAGTAATCGCGACATTTTCATCACATAAACAAAAAATTATTTTAAACTTCTTTCAATTCCCTTTCCTTTCCGGTAAACACATCTCAGTGAATGATATAGAATTATTTTTAATAGTTGGCCTGAAATTGAGTTTATATATATATATATATAGACGATGTGAAGTTAAAAAATAATATCATATAGTCATTTAAAAATCGGAAGCCGATTTGTTTATTATTTAGACATACTTTAAGAACTAATCTGTCAATCAAATATTTAGTGTTGTACGTTTGATGTAATTGAAAATTAAAATTAATTATTTAAATTAATTAAAATATCTACGCAAAAGTGAAAGTTTATTAAGTTTTTCATCAAGCAAATGATTGTTTGATAAATCATGCTGAAATCTAGGCATTTCAATCATTATATTAATTCTTTCTAACCAATCGATTAAAAATGATAAAAGATAGGTATTATTATTTAAATAAGGATAATATATATTTGTCTATAGTAATGCATTCCCAACCTCTAATTTTGATCTTAAGTACCATTTAATATGAAGTGGTAGTACCAGTTTGTTGTCCCAAAGTCATTTTTAAAAGCAAATAAAATATTTTGTGGATGGGGTAGAACTTTGAGCCCTAATTGTTTAATTAATCAATTATGAAAAAGAAAGGTTTATGTTTTATAATGTGTGAAACCCAATGGGGCCCATGGCCAGCTAATTCCATATAATTGTTCCCACGAGGACACAGCCTTGGACTTGATTAAAATAATATATTAATTAATCAAAATCTGGTGGAACCAGTCGGGCAATTTTGTCACCGCGCATATCTAAAGGGTTTTTCTAAAAGCACTTGTAGTGTACGATAGTAAGAGAATCTTAACCGTACATTCCAGTAAGAGATCATATGCTGAACGTGATCCCACGCTTGTATTTTCATTGTTAGAGCGCGATTTGTGCTGTTGGTGAGTATGTTTAGGTAATGTCAAGAAAGCAATAGCTAATCAATAATTAATAATGTTTAGGTCACAAACATGGTGGGGCCCCGGATTTAAACACGGGATTCGGTTAAATTAATAGCTTATTTTGTGTCCGTGGACGAGTTGTGATTGGTGGATGGTGTTGAGATTATCAAGAAATGATTAAATAATTAAAGTAATTAGTTATTAATTAATTCATTCATTCATTAAATTATGACAAAAGACGACAAAGGTAGCATAAGGCCATTGGAGCACTTACTTGGGAGGATGGAAAAAGATAACAATTTTTACTTTGAATTGTTCTCAATAATGAATCCAAGTTGTTGATTGTTAAATATATATGAGTAATATTAGAGTCACCCGTTCCTTAAAAAGTGCTAAGTACTGCATATGATCCTTCTTTTGCGGGGCTTGGGAAATTTGGACACATTAATTCATGAATTAATCTACTTGTATAACAGTAAGAGTGTGAAATTACAATTTCACACCATATTATGCACTAAAAGAAAAGAGAAAATATATAAATAAAATAATAATTTTACTTCCTATCTGTAAATTTATTTGTAAACCCATTAGTACGTGTAGCATTAATCTTAATATATTTAACTACGATTGATATGTATTTTTAACATATATAGTATTGTCAAATACATGGTAGTTTCATTAAAAACTTACCATTCTTAAAGTTCGACTACATAACTATTTAAGTTTAGACTATCTAACTTTGATCTTGAAACTAAGGCCTTGGTTAGATCCAACTAAAACCCAGAAATTAAGCAAAAAAAAGTTTCTTGCCGCACGTTACTCTGATGTGACTCGCTTTTGTTGCATAATAATAAAAAATTTGGCCTTTCAAATAAATTAAAAAAAAAAAAAGAAAAAGAAAAGGTTTAAGGTCTAATTGTTTATTTGAGTAATAATGCATGAAACCCATAATGTAGATTAATATTGAGTAATAATGAATAATGATGCATATCCACTACTTTCCCTCTTTTAGGTCGTTTGACTTGTGGTAACCAAATTGAAAATAAAAATAATTAGGTTGGACTTGATTTCTAATAAAAATTGGAAAATTTAATATGGATATCACTAAATATTTGTCAACCCTATAACAGAGGGTCAAAGGTTGACAACATAATTAAAAATTAAAAAATATATTAATAATTAAACAACCTAATTCATGTCTTTTTGAACTATAATAATAATGTTAGACAGAGATAATAATATGTTAGAAATCCTATTCGTTACACAACATGGTGCATGCCTTGGCTAGGCAACTTTGCATAAAGTTATAATTGAACAAACAAATTAAAATAATTGGTTGTCCATATTATAATATAAACAACGTTATTTTAGGTTACATTCATTTTCTAAAATCACTTTATTATTATATATACTCCTTTTGAGTTTATGTAAAATTCACGTAATATGTTGTCTTTGTGCATTTTTTGCCGAGTTTTTCTAAGGAACCGATCACAGTTCTTTTAAGAAATAAACAACAATTGGTTTCTATCTCCTTCTTCTCCTCCTTTTTTTTTTTTTTTTGCAATGTTGGTCCCTCAAAAAGCATATCTTTCGCCTCTTTACAATTTATGGTGCAATCGGCAATTGTTTACAAATCAATTCATTTTTAATTATTATTAATTTTTTTAAATTGAAAACACTTTAAGGTGACAAATTATAAATCAATTAGTTTATAACCTGGTTGGTCAAATACACTTTGTACTTCGATTAGAGTAAGATTAATGTTGGGGAAAAAAGTCAATGGGAAAAATGCTAAAGGGAATAAACTTATTTTCAAATAATGTGTAGGGGAAAAAGTGAGGGGATATGAATTGAACACGTGGCGGTATTTTATTGGATTAGAAGAGGAGTGAGAGTGGGTGAAAAATAATATTTTATTGAATTGAGAGAGAATGAGAGAGGGGAAAAAACTTTGGCCCCTCATTTGGGTCCCCCCCCCCCAAAAAAAACTTTTTCCCCCTCTCATTTCATACATAATTTGATTTTGTTAAGGGAAAAAACCCAAATTTGAGTTTTTCCCCCAATACTACCCATGCCCGTATGTATTAAAGACTCATGCTTTTGTTTGATTCTCATTATTTATAATTTCACTGATTACTGATTTCTGGTTTGTAAAATAAGTACTTCGATCATGTATCAAAGACACATGCATTGCTTGTTTGATTTTTATAATTTATAATTTCACATACTACTGATTTGACAGTTATTCAATAACTAAACATTTCAAACACTACATTCATTTCTACTATAGTTTATCTCATCATAATTGTTTGATTATCATTATTCTCTTCATTCATAATTTTACCTATCACTGATTTGACATTCAATTTGATAACTGCTCAATTAATTTTTTTTACATTTTCAATACACATTATACATATCTTCTCATTTTGCTTTGTTTGGTAACCGTTTAAAATCCACTATCATTTATCAACTAATATAAATTTCAAAATTTTGTCACATGGCAGGCAGTACACCATCAATCTACATATTCGATGTGATATAACTTTTCACATTACTTTAATCATTACCTTCACATTACATCATTATATAACGACACGTATATAAAATTTGAATTTTAAATCTATTTAAAAGTTACTTCAATAAAAAATAGTTGCTAAACATAGTGAAAATAAAATAATGAGAATCAAACAAGCTCAAATAAGCCAACTTTCATGATGATCATAATTTTCCAGTCATACAAATAAAGAAATATTAGGTAGCATGACATGGCCAGAAGTCTAAAGTTTCTGCAAACTAATTAAATATGAATTCCACTCACAGAGAGAGAGAGAGAGAGAGAGAGAGGGTGATATATGATGCAGACAGGATGAATGGAAAGCAATGAAGGGACGGGTAGATCTTCTGAGAAAGGATTGGATATTAGGAAATAGTTTAACCAGTTGAGAGAATTCAACTCCTCTAAAATGCTGATCAATTTGTCAGTCAGACTCTCCGCTTATTGCAAAGGATTGAATGCATAGGTCACGCTGCCCCGCAATTTGTGGGGGCTTTGCCCTCTTTTTTTAAGGTTACCCCTGACGTCCTTTGCCCTAACCTCTTTTCTTTCCTCCCACTTCACGCAAACTGATGATTAAAATTCGTAACCCTGTTTTTTATTTTCCTTTTCTTTCTTTCGTTTCCAACTAGCCAATATTTTCATTGACCGAGCTAACTTGATAACCAATTATAATTGACCAGACCTTAATTAATCATAAAAGGGAAAATATATTTGACCTAGCTAGCAACTTTCCATAAACACCTCACTATGGAGTGCTTGTTCTATCACGTGATACATTTTAACTATTCTAAATAGTGAATTTACAAATTACCAAATCAAAACAAATATTGAAAAATCTCACATTATTCGAGTCAAACACCATTTCACGCTTGATTGACTAGTCTTTTGGTGTGTTTTGTGAATGTGGCATGCTGATTTTTGCATTTTTCTAATTGATAGAGGTCCGTTTGACAATCAATTAATAATCAACAACTGTACTCAATTTTTAAATTTTGAAAGTGTGAGAGCATAAAATTAACTAGGGCATGTGCTCTTGACGAAATAAACCACCTCTATCAAATAAACCCGACCTACTTAACAACTTGCCATGTCATGTTTTATCAGCCAAAGCTAAAACCAAGAGAAAATTTAACTGTTCTAATAGTGAATTTACAAATTATCGAATCATAACATATTAAAAAAAAAAAAAGAAAAAAACCACATTACTCGAATAGTGCACCATTTCGACGGTAGTTGCTCTTTCATAATCTGAATCGGTTAGTCGTTTGATTGGTTTAATGAGAGTAGGATGCACGATCTTTTTCAAACACACTAATACATGATAAAAGTGTGTTTCATATATAATAAAACACATTATAATCTTATCTACCACTAATTTGACAACTATTCTGTTATAACCATAAATAACTGTAATATATAACTTTAAATTTCAAATTTTTATTAAATCTACACCACTAATTTCACCTCATTATAATTTCCTATTATAATTCAATTTGAATAAATAGATTTAAAGCTTGTTTGATTCTCATTATTTGTCTAAATTTAGAGAAATTATAATGAGGAGAGAAGTATAATGTGTATTGAAAATGTAAAAAATATGTGAAATATGTGGTTACAATTAAGCAGTTATCAAATCAATTATCAAATCAGTGATAGATAAAATTATAATTTGAGTAAATAATAAGAATCAAACAAGCTCTTAAACAATCACTAAATCAATGTTTTAAATATAAGTGCCACTTAAACATAGCATTGATAATCATTTTAGAGAAGCGAGAAAGAAGGTAGAAGAGCACGTGGAATGGGGGCCAAAGTGCTGGAGCCGGTGTTTACGGTTTGACCGGTTCCAAATGAAAGGTGACCACTTCTGCAAAATTTACAGCTAATTTGACTTGGGACGTTCTCACGTGAGTGTCTCCTTCCACAATCACAGAGAAAGGACATGATGAACAAAGATTTGTTTGATGAATGATGAGAGTTGTTGATGATAACCTGAAATGTACTTACAATATAGGTCCCATATTCCTTCCAAAAATGATCTCCTATTTGTTCTTCAACTCTAGTAGTTATGATTTCTCTTTTGTTGTTTCTAGCTCGAGTACGATTTGACTTCGATCGGGTTTTGACCTAACTCGACATTAGGCCGTTAGACTAACGTTCAAATTCAAATTATCAAACTATTAAACTGTATGATATAGTTCAAAAAGAAATGGTCATGATCTTGTTAGGTGGTATTTAACTCCCTCTAATTATTTCGAATTCCAAAATAGCGTTACTTCATTGGCATCGTAGTAGACGAGATAGACCACCTATCAAAGTAGTTTCTCATTAAAAGGGTGAATTATTGTGTGTGTTAATTCAAACCATCCTACCCTATATTTCAATCAACTTGTTAATTTCTTTGTAAGACCTACTTCTTAATTATATCGATATATATTTTGAAAATTAGTTCAATTGCTGACTTGGAATCCCATTCTCTAGTATGTACTTGTACTAGCTCGTTTTTGTATATGAACTTCATCCTGAGTACTATTCGTGTGAGAAGTTCATTGAAATTGTCAAAAATCACCCAAAAACGGAAAAAAAAAAAAAAAAACAAAGCAGCTGAAGAAAAAAGAGTGTTATAAATATAAAATTTTTACACACATTTTCAAAAATTGTCATTTAAAGAAAAATAGACTTAAAAACATTTAAACAACTAAATAAATGGAGCGTGTGTATAAAATTTGCATACCTTGTGTCTACAAATAACATTTCTCAAAAAGATAAAAACAAGGACCCCATCTGCCGCGTGCGGGCCTATACGAAAACATCCTAAACCAGAGATTTCTCCTTAAGTAACCCTTCTAATAACAAAAGGTAATTAACCCTTCTAATAACAAAAGGACAAATTCTTTCATATATGTTTTCAAATATTTCGTTTTCATTTCCAAATTAAGAGTCAAATTAAATAATAATTTAGGCCAAAAAATATATATTTTTTTGATCGAATAGTTTAGACAATATTGAATAGGGTTTTGCTTCAAGAATGAAATTAATTATAACATAAATAAATAAATACAATAAAGAAGGGTATTTTATAAGATTAAAATAAATTAGTTAGAAGTCTTTTCTTTTATGTTTTTTAATTAATTGAAGATTGCACAACACTTCTTTGCGGTTGAATTTTATTTCTATCCCCAAACAAAAAGAGTATTGTATTTTATATATTATTTTAAAAGTTCATTAATAACAACTTAACAAGGTTACATGTGCTACCAAACTTCTTCTTATTATTATTTTTGAAAGGGAAATATGTCATATTATTTCATAGTATATTGCAATACAAAAAGCTCTGGTATTCTTCCAACTAAGAAACCACAGGCATCTGTGCGTGCTTTTTCAAATAAAAACTCATATGTGTGTTTTGGAATCTAAATTAAATAAAAAATTGAGACCTTTAAACTTACATGTAGATTCTTGATGGACAAGATTACCAGTACTCCTAAAGTACTAGAGTTTTTTCAATATTGTGGCAAATAGCGGTGCTCACGAAAAGTAGGCAATAGTCTGTCAAAGTTATAAGGATGATTCAACGAAACTGCATGCTTGGCAATATCGTGGGCAATATAATTCGCCTTTCGACGAATATAGAGTAATGTGCTTTTAATTTGCTCCTGTAGTTACTTATATAAGTGATTAAATAGTCAGAGAATTACGTAATTAGCACGTATAATTAAAGGTTTGATTAATTAATTAATCCTGTGAAAGTCACCTTTAATTAGATTTCCATAATCAGATGTTGGTCTACACTAACAATTGATTTATTCAGTTATCTTCATTAATTAATCGTATTAACAGCGAGCTTTACTGCTAATCAGTCGACAAAGTAGAAAGGCAAATTTAATTAATATCTAACAAGTTCTCCCCCTCTTTCTTTCTTCTTCTTCTTATATATATATATATATATATATGTATAGAAAACTACTTACGCACTAAAGCATCTGAAATTTGAAAATGAAATGGGGAGTACTAATTAATTAAAATCGCAGATTATTGGATACGAAATACAAGACTAACGACTTTTAAGTAAATTATGTGCAAAACATACAAAGTTTGAATATACTTAATTAATTAACTCCGATTATTTAATTAACAGTAAATGGTTGTAAGTTTATAGTCAGATCGGAAACACCAAAGTTCGAGTAAATCATATTGCTAGTTAGAAATTACGATGAGTACTGTTATTTATCTAAATTAGAGACACATCACCAATCTAATTGGTAATTTTTCATTGAGAAATAAGAAGATATCATGTGCTCCAGACTGCCGTACCTATAAACGCACTTGCTACAATTTGCATTTGCCACTAAAAAACTATCAACTTGAACGGAAATAGAGATGAATTTCCAATGCATATATATAAGATCTTCAACCTTATTGTATAGACTAATTAAAAATAACTATATATTTCCCTACTACCAAATGTGCGTCATCCCTCCACAATCTGTCAATTTAATTGGTAGAATAACTTACCGACATGTTAATATTAGAGTCGGACTTAGATATATAACATTTTTTTATTTATCATAAGTTAATATACATGTGTGTGTGTTTGTGTACATATAGAGTGGAGTTTGGACTTTGAAGATTTTAAAACATATATTGTTCAAACTATTTTTACATATTTTCACATATCGACTTAACAACTACTTAACTTTCAACAAAGTAATTCACTTTAAAGAAAATATATTATCCATTGACAAATTTGATTATCCATCTTCCTCTCTTCTTCTTAATTTAACCCATATATCTCAACCATATCCATTATCTATTCTAATATTAATTGAAGCCTCAAAACTTTCAAGATGATTTCTTTGTCTTCATTAATTGTTACTCTCTCAGCATCCTAGGTTATATTTTAATTTAATTACCATTGTTATTATATTATTATTATGAAAAGACATGCGAATGATAGTACTATTGATATTGACAAACACTTAACCAACGCAAGTACTTGATGCAGCACAAGGCTATTATAATTAACTATCCACCGACCTCATGTTTAACTCTAACCTTGACTTTATTACATAATAATAAAGACAAGAATTTTCCTAAGTTAATTGTAGATCAAGTTGAATATGGGTATGAGAACTTGTGTGTCATTAGGTGGTTGGGAATTCAATGGAACTCTTAATCACACGTTAAATAGTGAAACATTATCATTACATATATCTTTTCTTCCCCACTTGAAAAATAGACACAGGAAGTTATTTTATGTATATGTATTACCCCGGTTGTTTTCCCTAAAAACAAGTTACTTTATTTTTTAATCCAAATGGCAATATATAATTATATTTATATTTCTCACTCTCTCTTTGAATACATATAATACTCAAATTTTTATATGTTTACATTTTCTCAATGTCTCTCTCTCTCTCTCTCTCTAAGCTTCTTCCCCATCCTTTGCTTTCTCCCCAATTGATTCTTTTTGTTTTCTATTTGGTCTAGCTAGCTAGGGTTTTAATCCTTCTTCTTCTTTAACAATAAAAAAATTTTCAGTTATTTTTTTTATTGTATTTTGGTTGATTTTGTCATAGTTTATTATTGTTCTTGGTTTCCTGTTTCTCTTTGTTGTAGTGTAAATATGGCTGGTTTGGACTTAGGATCAGCTTCCCACTTCGTTCCTCAGTTACTCCGGGAAGATCTTCACCTCCAAAGACCCCAAGATTCTGAAGATGATTCCAACAGAAACCAGTTTTCCGGTGATAATAACGACGATAACAACATGCAGAATCATCAGGGCTTTGACCTAATCACCAGCTCCAATACAAGCTCCGGCGACTTGGTGGCGCGCCGCCCCCGCGGCCGCCCTCCCGGCTCCAAGAACAAGCTTAAGCCGCCGGTGATCATTACCCGCGAAAGCGCTAACACCCTGAGAGCCCATATTCTGGAAATCGGGAATGGTTGTGATGTCTTTGAAGCGGTGGCGGTGTACGCTCGGAAGAGGCAGAGAGGGATTTGTATTCTGAGCGGGACCGGAACGGTGAATAACGTGAGTTTACGGCAGCCAGCCGCGGCCGGTTCGGTGGTGACCCTTCAGGGCCGGTTCGAGATATTATCCCTTTCCGGGTCGTTCCTTCCGCCTCCAGCTCCGCCGGGCGCCACCAGTTTAACAATTTACTTAGCCGGCGGACAAGGCCAGGTCGTCGGAGGAAATGTCGTCGGCGCGTTGATTGCTTCCGGTCCGGTTATCATCATCGCCGCCTCTTTCACGAACGTGGCTTACGAGAGGCTACCGTTGGACGAAGAGGAGTCGGCCCAGATGCAGCCGCCGCCGTCGAGCGGAGGAGGAGGAGGAGGAGTTGGCGTTAGTAACCAGTTTCCGGATCCATCTCTGGGGCTTCCTTTCTTGAACATGCCACTGAATATGCCAAATGGTCAGCTTCCGATGGACGGTGCATGGAACGGAAACAGCGCCGGCCGGCCACAGTATTAGGGCAAGAAAAAGGTCAGAAACCAAACCAGTATATCATCTTCTCTTCCAAAATCTTGTACATTCAGTTATAACTGTTTTTGGTCCTTCTGATTTGTGAGAAATCCTTTAATTTCTTCTTAATTTGTGACAAGTTAAAAACTTGTGAGCTGATAGGAACGTTTAAGTGTAACCTTAATTAGTTTATTTCAACTTGTTCACTGCTGCTAAAATCTATGCTAAATCTTGTTCCAATATATATTTCTTTGCTTTTAATTAGTATTGTTATTATTGGTACAACACTTTTTACAGATCAATTGATTATTAAGGTAAGTGTAAAATCAAATAAAACAAATAAAAATCCCCAAGTTGTTTAGTAGTAGAGAGGTTGATAGATTCCCTGCTGCATACATCTCTGTTCTATTAATGTTTTACTATTATTATTATAGGATTTGCAGTTTTTATAGATGAGTTGTCTTTATAATATTTTGCACATATATATTACTATAAGTCATAAGGCAAATTAACTTATAGTTGAAGAAATCTGGAAATCAAGGGTTTTAAGGTATTTTGAGAGGACAACTGAATTTGTTTGGCTTTTATTTTGATCCTTGGAAGCAATACATTAATTATAAGTTTTATTCATATCTAAACCATCAAAGTCATTCACTTAGAGATCGGAAGAGCACACGTCTGATCTAGAGTTTTATCAATCTAACTTGTAGAAATTCTTGTTTCTTGACATATATCTATATGTGTGTGTGTGTGTTACCAATGGATTGCAAACTCTCAAGGTGATATTCAAGTTTCGCTACTGATTGTCATATTGTCAATTGTATTTTAATTGTGAATGTGCATCGCTTCTCTTCTCCTCAAACATATTTTTGTATGTCTTACTGTTTTCTACATGACAACATTTCATCAAACTACTCCCAATACATAAACTCGTTATTATAAATACTTCATTCCCTCCTCCACCTGATACATATCACAAACGTTTTTTATTTGGAAGCTTGACATGCAACTATATATATATGCACTCTTTGGATGAGAATCCATTTTTGTGGAAACCCTAGCTAATTGTTATGGATATGTACACACAGGACTTATTATAAATGTTTTTAGAGATGAAAAATAAAATATTATAATTAGAGATGGTAAATTGTGGGTTTGGGATTTGTTATGGCATGCGGCATTTAGTTTATCTCTTGATACTACTGATAATTTGATATGGCATATATGTTTTTTTGTGTGCATGAAGAAGAAAACAAGTTAATTAGTATAAGTTTCCTAAACTAGTTATACAGTTTGATATCCCTTTATCAACAAAATAAAGAATTTGTCATTTGTTCAGCCAACCTCAGGACAATTATTTTCTCAAAACTATCAAAAAGCGTGCACTAGTTGCATTTAATTTAGATTTCCATATATATATATATATATATATATATATATATATATGGAAAGAAGTACGTTAGGGCACGGCCTCTATATTTCAGTTTTTATTAACGTTGAATTCTATTGGTTCATTTTCGGTTCTATATTTTGAGTATATACTTTCAAAAAGAGAAAAACTGATTTGTATTTCTTGTTTTCAATTTTTTATATTGAAAGTACTCAAAATGGTGTTGTAAGTTTTCTACACGAGATTTTTTATTATATTTTTTAAAACATTCTTTTTCAAAATGTAAAAATGAACAACTTTTACAATTAAGATTTGAAAAATGAAACACCCTGAAAAGAATAATAAAGAGATCAACCACTTAGCTAGTTTCTTAGCTAATTGAATACATAGCCATTTAGTTATCTAGTCACAACACTTTCCCTTGAATACGGTCACTCCCATTGAATAGACTGAGCATGCATGTCTCTTTGTTAAAAATCCTCTCTCTATATATAATTAAAGTATATAATCATTTATTAGTTTACTCAAGAATGAAAGTGTGATCTTAACCTTAATTAGTTAATTAGATTCCTAGATTTAGGCGTAGTTTAATTTGGTTAATTTTAAGAAAACCATACCAAACCAAAACTCGATGGTTTTTCTAAAAGTAACCATTTGGTTATTTTGTATTAATAATATTAAAAACAAACCAAAACCAATTAAATCGTTCAGTTTTTGTTTGTTTTAACCTCATCATGGTTAGGTAATAATTATATTCTTAAAAATTAAAAATATTAGGGTTAGTTAGCAAAATCATAACTTTTACAAAAAATCAAGTGAGTGGGCTTTGTTCTTTCAATAATTAGGTCTGTGATTGTGCCAGTGACTTGTCGGAGTGTAGTTGTGACTCGCTAGAATATGAATGTGACTTGTTGGAGTGTGACTGTGACTTACTGAAGATGAGTTACAACTCGCTAGTCGTTTTGACACAATTCGCCGGAAATTGTGACATGTGACCAGTTCCTATTGTGACCACCTAATTTTTCTTATTTAAAAAAATAAAAAAAAAAAGATAGGGTACCTTAATTTTGTAAATGCGCTAAAAAACATTAGTATTTGTCAAGAAACCCCAAAATAATAAAGTATGGTTCAATCTGGTCACGAGTTAAAATGTAATTAAATGGAGAAAAATTTAACCTTTAGGGGTGGTGATGACTAATTTATTGTTTCAGTTACATAGTTATGTTTGAGACAAAAGGAAGTTTAGGAAATGAGAGAGAAAATGAATTTATTTGACAACTTTATTTTTTTTATTTTAGGACATTGAATCGATCGAGAATTAAGTTAAAATAAATTCGAAAACAAATTCTTTAGTTTGGTTACGCTTTGCTTGTTGATTTTAAAATGATAATAGTATATAACCGGATGATTTTATTTATTTATTTTTTTTTATGGGGGGGGAGGCATATCATAAGGGAGGGGAGGGAAATTAGGGAATGGGTAGGTGTCGTTAAACTCGAGATATCCCGCCCTGAACGTGAGTGTCTAAGCTCTGTACCACTTGTTCGAACTAAAGTTGTTGGTTTTAATAATAATAACCATTTGAAAATCTATAAAAAGGGAACTAAATCGGACCAAACCGTTGTATGGTTTGATTTGATCAGTTATGATTATTTCGTCCAGCCCTGTAGGATTATGGTTCTTGTTATATTATCCTTAATGAAAGTTAAAGTAATTGTTACATTACCAAGTTACCAGCAAGTAAAGAATATATATAGACTAGAGAGAGAGTTTTACAGCACAATTAGAATAAGGAGGAAAACCTCAGAGGGCCTCTCTGGGCCACGTAATTTGCTTAAGTCCAAAATTCTCATTGACGGCCCAAAACCTTAATTCTCATTAATATCTATGAAAATCGCTGACAATTTCAGATGCAAAATACTTGTATCAATAAACCCGACAGATATGAGAAAAAAAGTTTAATTTGCTATATAATGTATTTTCCGATCGCCTGAATATTTATCTTAACTAATTTGTTTTTTGTTGGTGATCTAATATCTATATTGTTTCTTCATGATCAATGCGAAAACAAAGCGCATGAAAAAGTAAGCTCGTTGTATTCAGTGCACTCGGCATCATCAACATCGACACAGATTAAGGTGGGGATTGTTGAAAGTTGAAGGATATTTTTGTAATTTCAAGAAGTTGCCAAAAGTATCAAGAAAGGATCGCGTTTCTCTTTTATGCGCTTTTACTAATTAACACAAATCAAGATGCTTGGAACAGTTGTAACCGTATGATGTAGGGTTATCACATACGTACATTAATATAAATAGTCCCGACTATTTGGACGAATCTTAACTTTTTGCGTTCAATTTAGAGTTTGGTTTCTTGGAGATCTTCTTTTTCATTTTTCCACTTGTTCTTTTTCTTATAGATCCTAGTGATGCTAACATAGGAAGGTTGAATTATCTTTACTAAGCAGTAACATATACTTTCATCTATTTTTGTTCTTGGTGCTAATAGATTAAAGCATGATAATCCTCTTTAGATGCTCATAAGAAGGTTTGTTATCTTATAAGGGCCTTGCAGGCCGAAAGATCTTTTTTGTTCAAATTGTTCTGTTTAGCCACGGTTGACAATTCATTTTTATTTAAAAACAGAATTTGATCAAAGTAATCACATTCACACATTTTATGGGATTCAACTGTATTATACAAATCTTTACCACTCATTTTCATAAAAATGATTTCTACTTTTAAGTTTTAAATAGAAATCATTTGTAAAGTTTCAATTTGCCGCTCATTGCCTTCAATCTGGGCAACGGAGGTCATGCATGCTATATCATTCTCAATATTCATTTCGGTCACTTCCAATTTCTTGTACGTATTTTCATCATTTTGATTATTATACGATCCTCCATCACAATTAATCAATTTTCCATTTCAAAGAAAAATATTTAATACATATACAATCTTATGCACTAAGAATGTCACTGGATTATTTTCCTTTTTTGAACATGCAATTAAATGTCACAGGATTAATTTCTTTATTTGCCCAGTCTAATTGGTAAAATATCAATTCAGTTCGACTAGCCATGTGTTTGGCAAAATAGTTATTTATAATTTGGTTTATAAACAACTACGTGGCATCATTCTATTAATTGTTTTCGGTGAAAATTCAAAAATTACGGTTTGACTTTTACTTTTTGACTTTTTAAAAAAAGTGAAACCAATGAAATGATGCAACGCTGTGGTTTATAAACAAAATGGTTTATAAACCAAGTTGCCAAACACATTCTAGATTTCAAACTATTTGAAAAGACCAATCGATTTCATCTATTAATACTCTGTGTCATGGCAGAACAGAACACAAAACACATCCAATTAACCCCATTTTCAGGCTCTCCACTAAGCCTCGCCATGACCAGCTATAAAGTTAAGCTCGAGCTCATCCCCAAGGAGTCCGAACGGATGGCCTCTTTCCAAAAGCGAAAGAAGGGTCTCATTAACAAGGCTTGTAAGCTCTGCACTCTGGGCGACGTGGAAGCTGGCGTTATTATATACAGCCCGTATGAGCCTGAGCCGGTTGCTTGGCCGTCGCAACTGGATGCTCATCAGGTTATTACTAGGTTTCAATATGTCGCTGAGTTTGAACGAAACCGCAAAATGTTTAACCAGGCGTCTTACGTTGATAAGAGGATTCACGAGTCTCAGGAACATGCCCAGAAGCTGACGAGGGAGATTCAGGCCAAAGACACACCGAGATTCTCTTGCACCAGCTGATTGCTGGTTTTGTGGATTTTAATCAGATCCCGCTTCAAACTGTGGCGGAAGTTGGACGGATGGTGGCCGAGAAAATGCAGAAATTCTCTGAACAAATGGCGGCTCTGCAAATTAATGATCCAGCGGGGCAGAATTTGAACAGCCCGGGAAGTGCCAGACCAAGTTTTGCTGGCGGCCCTCCAACGCCGAATTGAAATTTTCTGGGTGCTGGAACCAGTTCCGATCTTATCGGAGGAAGAGGTGCTCCCGCTGAACCAATCTTCTGAAGCTAAAAAAATCATTCCTTTTGTTTTTCCTTAACCAAAATAATAATAATAATCTATATATATCATAAGGTAATATTCAAGCGTCTCTATGATATTTTATTACAAAACCTCTTACTTCATGTGGTATGTATTGATACACGCTACATAAATTTAAAATACACAGGGTGTGAATCAATGCATGCTACATAAGGTCAAAGGTTTTATAATAAAATATCAGGGAGGTGCTTGAACATTTTCAATATTATATATATATATATATATAATAAGATAAAGTTGACCAGCTCATTACTAGCTTAGTAAGATTTCTAGATCTATGAGATTTATAGTGACACCATTTAATTTCTTTTTTGTATTTTTATTTTTATCTTATTTTTTTAAATTATTACACTAATTTATTAAATGATATTCACTTTTCGCTTTATTAACCTATATGCGATCCTCAATTCGCGGTGGTTTCTTTATCGAAATATTTTGAATTAGGGATCTATTACTTATCATATCGAATATAAATTTATTGGGAGTTCTATTTAAAAAAAAAAAGCACATAGTATTCTTTATGATTCAAAAACACATGCATAGCACGTATTTAAATCAATAAATTTCTAAAAATATGTAACCTTAATTGTTAATTTCAATTTTTAATGATTTTTGAAGAAATTTTTATATGGTTATTGTAGTGCAATAATTAAATTGATTTTTTTTTAAATTATAGTATTCTAATTTTCTGATTCTATGATAATTTCCTATGTAACAAAAGTTTCAGTTTTTTTGTTTTAAATATAGTCTTACCGTATTTGAAGTTGGATTATTTATTTGAGAGATGAACGTAATGTTGGTACAATTACACTATAATAGCTGTTCAACAATTTTTATTAAACATTTTACTTTATTGAATCACCTCAATTAATTTTTATTTATATATGTATAATTAATTAATGGTGTAATTTAAACAAGTGCTATAATAGTTATGTTTCTCACATTCTAAATAGGAGGTTCTGGGTTGCAACACACCTGCTCCTTCCATCCCCTATACCCACTTTATCAAAAAAAAAAAAAAGAATTAATTGGTGCAAAAAGTGTTATTTACAAATAAATTCAAATATAATAGAATGGTTATGAACACTTATGTCTCATAATGCTAATATGGCTTAACTAGCAGTATTAATAATTTATACTATCTCCATACCAAAAAGATGGTCCAAATTTTCTTTTTCTCCAGTCCCAAAATATAGTCTAGTTTCTTTTTTAAAAGGTAGTTGAAATATTAATTATCTTATATGTCCTTATTTAATGCTTATAGTTATCATAAAAATAGAACTATTAAAGAGTAATAATTAATAAATGAGGGGTATAATAGAGAAATATAGTTAAAATTTACTTTTCCGATACTATTAAATGAATTTTTCTTAATTCCTGTGAAATACAAAATAGGACTATCTTTTTAGGATGGAGGTAGTATTAAATTTTTATATAAAAATTCATTGATATTGATTATTAGAGTAATTATAAAGAGACATGTTTATCTGATATGAATAACTGATAATAGTCTCCCTCCCTTCCCCTATACGCACTGTATAAAAAAAGAATTAACTAGTGCAAAAAGTGTTATCAACAAATAAATCTAAATATAATAGAATGGTTATTAAAACTTATGTCCCCTCCATCCCATAAAAATAGGTCCAGTTGCTTCTTACGCGGGGATTAAGAAAAGTGATTTAATGTTGTTGAAATTACAAAATTCACACTAAATAGTCTAATATACCCCTATTAAAGACTAGTTCTATTTAATGCGTTAAAAATTAACTAGTTGTTTGACTAAGGGTATATTTGAAAGAGAATTAATTATTCAATCTCGTTTATGTAAATGGACTATAATATGAGTTAAATAAAAATAGCAACTAGGCTTATTTTTATGGGTCGGAGGGAGTATCTCATAATACTAATATATGACTCAACTTGCTGTATTAATAATTTCTTAAATTTTTGTATAAAAATCTATTGATATTTGTTATTAGAGTAATTCTAGGTAGACATATTTATCTGATATAAATAAATTGATATTTGTTAATTAACAAATATGAATTGGTTGTTTATATGCAAATGGTAAATTTGAAGGCTTACAATTATCTAATACATATTTGATACTTAAATATGTCATTTTTCATACCAAATAAACATGACTCCCTATAATTACTATTGTTATTATTATTTTTAAATCACATTCATCGCACGGATTTGAATTCTAACAATAATAATAATAATAATTTTTTATTATTATTACTATTTTATTTTTCTGAGACCATGTATCTTTTTTTTAAAGTACAATTGCAATTCGCATTATGGTATTACAAGTGCATATAGATATATATCATTTTGAAACACAGCGCACAGAAATTAACAATACAAATCCCTATACAAGGGACTACAAGAAATCAAACTTCTATACATGAGACTACAAATTACATATAAAATGTAGACAAACTCTCACATAAGAGAATCGAATACAATGAATATTTTTATACATCACTTCGTCCAGTATCATTTATTGCGACTCTTATTATGTCCATGTGGTTTAATCTTATTCTAATTACTCTTTCCGTCTCAAAAAGATATTCCTCGTTTCCTTTTATATCCGTCTAAAATTATATTCCCATTTCCTTAATTAAATTTTTAGTATTCTAATATACCTTTATTTATGGTACATTGAAATCAATAATAAAGAAGAAATAGAGTGAAATATTAATTAAACTAAATGGTATATTAAGAAATATATTCTTAAATTGTATATTTTTAATAATATTAATTGAATTTTCTTAATCTGCGTGAAAAATTAAAGGGGAATATCTTTTTACGACGGAGGGAGTATAATGTTGGATTGCGGTAATCCAAAAAATTAATGATTTCTATTAGTGACAGTATTTAATTTACAACATGGATTGAATGCTTCAGTGCTCCAATGAAGGCCAGTAATGGTAGGATATTCACTGGTGAATTGATTTCAATTTTGATGCTGGTAATTTCTGTAGTCAATGAGAATTAATTTCCAGATTTACCAGATATGAACTTTAATTTAATACCTAAATAAATGGGTTTTTCTATATGAATTGAATGCTGCAGAAATTAATAAGAATTTAATTTAGATATAAAATTAATTACTCTTTTCGTCTCAATAAGATAGTCCACTATTTTATTTTTGTACTCCTTTAGTCTAAAAAAAATTGTCTATTATTCTATTTTCGTCCATCCAAAAAAGATAGCATATGTACCATATTGAGCATGCATTTAATTTTTCATTTCTGTATGTGCCCCTAATTAATTATTGTTATTCAATTACCTATACATTGAAAGTATTTTAAACAATTAATGATATATAAAGGTATATGTGAAAAAATAAGGTAAAATTTAATGGTTCAACTATATTAACTATAATTTTTTAATATATGTAAAAATAACTACTGAACTATCTTTATGAAACGGAGGAAGTATTTAATTTAGATAATCCACTATTCCATTTTTTGTATTTAATTTCCAGATTGCCATATATGAAATTTAATTTAATATCTAAATAAATGGGTTTTTCTAGACGAATTGAATGCTGCAGAAATTAATAAGAATTTAATTTAGATATAAAATTAATTACTCTTTTCGTCTCAATAAGATAGTCCACTATTTTATTTTTGTACTCCTTTAGTCTAAAAAAAATTGTCTATTATTCTATTTTCGTCCATCCAAAAAAGATAGCATATGTACCATATTGAGCATGCATTTAATTTTTCATTTCTGTATGTGCCCCTAATTAATTATTGTTATTCAATTACCTATACATTGAAAGTATTTTAAACAATTAATGATATATAAAGGTATATGTGAAAAAATAAGGTAAAATTTAATGGTTCAACTATATTAACTATAATTTTTTAATATATGTAAAAATAACTACTGAACTATCTTTATGAAACGGAGGAAGTATTTAATTTAGATAATCCACTATTCCATTTTTTGTATTTAATTTCCAGATTGCCATATATGAAATTTAATTTAATATCTAAATAAATGGGTTTTTCTAGACGAATTGAATGCTGCAGAAATTAATAAGAATTTAATTTAGATATAAAATTAATTGCTCCCTCCGTTTCAAAAAATAGTTCACTATTTCATTTTTATATTTAATTTAGATAGTCTACAGTCTACTCACTATATTGAACAAATATTTAATTTTTCATTTTTATATGTGCCCCTAATTAATTTATTGATATTACTTCACATCAACTGCCTATACATTAAAAGCATTTCAAACAACTAATGAGATATAATGGTATATATGGAAAAATAAAGTAAAAATTAATATTTCGACTATATTAATTTTTGTTTCTTAATCTATGTTAAAATAACTACTGGAATATTTTTATGGGACGGATAGAATATTACTTTTAAATTGTAAGAGCTTAATATTTTTTTTTTTTGGAGGAAAATCGCTTAACTTTCATTGCTCAAATCCGTCTTAAGTACATGATTTAGGCAATTGGCGCGGGGGCGGGGGAGGGCGAGGGGCTCAGAAAGCAAAAAAGATGGGAGAACTCCCTTGATCGATGGGTGAATGTGTGTGCTGCAACGTTGGCTTGGTGATTGATGGGGGAAACTTTGTAGTTAATGGTCCAAGAAGAAAGACCCAAAAAAATTTGTGAACGGTATGTTTTCTATTTTATTTTAATTTTTTTTAATCACTTTTTTCTTATTTATATCACTTTTTCCTCATTTTTCCTCCCTCGTATCTCGTGTAATGTCTAAATTTAGACCTTCTTCAAAGACTTCAATATTACTATTTTATCATTATTTTTGAATTTCTATCTATCTCTCTCTCATCTTTTGCGTTTTTTCTCTCTTTTTTTCCTACATCTCTTTCCACAAACATTTAATTAAAATAATTAACTTCTCTCTATCTCTCTCATCTATACTACCCAAACTTTAGACTACACTATTAGAGATGCTCTGCAATCATGAATAATTACTCTGAATTCCGAGCTATCCACGTCCTTATTCAATCCCGCATCCACACACTTTGAATCAAGCTCAATGATAACATTTGATATTAATTATTGAAACACCTTGTTATTGAAAAGAATTATTGAATACTTATAATTAATATTTATTGAATTTTTTCAGATGAATTAACAAAAGACCGCCCCTAATTAATTTATATCCTATATTTTAATTTTAATTTTAATACTAGATTTTCTTTTATTTTGACAAATTCCACCAATAATAAATGTAGAATCCTTTATAATTAATTTCGTTTTTAATGCTTTCATTACACTCAATGAGAGTTCTTAAATTACCTGATAATGGAACTATAATAAATAAATGTGAAATTTATTTAGTAGTAATAAATGCTAGTGGATGAATGATGTAGTAATTAAAAGGATTTAATATGCTCAAATTTACTACTATAATAAAATGGAAAAAAAATTATAGAATACATCTTTTAAATTTATCTGGCATACTTTTTTCTTTACAAAGCCTCCTAACCTTTGTAGGTATGTGATATATAGTTCTACTATGGTGTCTAATGGACATATATACACCCCTAGTGTTGCTATGTTACATGTTATCTTATCCATACACTAGCCAAAGTACCATGAGAACAATTGTTTCGTTCTCCAATGTTAACTTCCCTTAATTGTTAAAGTAATTTATGATTAATAATTCATTATCACGTTCGTCATCACATGTACGCCCCGTGCATTCAAGCACGCATGAAGATGCACATGAGATATATATATATATATAAGCTTTAGTAGGTATAAAAAAGAATATATAATTGTAAGGACCCGAAAAACTGAACCGCTTTGTGCCAGTTCGGTCCAGATTTTCTGCAAATCTGGGTTGGTTGGCGGTCCGCATTTTGCCAAACCGACTCAAACCGGTTTGGTCTACGGGTTTTGGCCGGCCTGACAGACCAAAACCGAGTAAACCGAACCGGTTAAAACAGGTTAAACCGGATTTTTTTTTAATATAAATGGAAATGGTTTCACAAGGCACACGCAGGCAGAAGGCAGAATATTGAATCATTATCATTGATTCAATATGAGAATCAAAACAATT